>JABUQX010118931.1:0-25000 GCA_015478945.1 Trachelipus rathkii | reverse complement strand
TTTTAGCTGCCAATTCCCTAAATAATGGACTCTCTCTTTCTGAGATCATTTCAAGTTCTTAATTCTCATTACCAATATTAATCTAGAGAATCTAATTCTCTCAGCAGTAAGCTCCAGAAGAGTAAGAGGCATATGTTTTATATTTATTAGATGTTCCTGACCGTGTCGTTCCGAAACCTCGGACGATGGTTCAGAAGTTTAGCAGATTCTAAGCGAATTAGAATGAGAATCCCGTATGTGTTAACACATAACCATTGTAAAGAGAGTACTCTAAAAGAGAACTATTTACAGAAGGTATTAGGGATTTCTAGATTTTAGATTTTTAGATTTTAGAATAAAGTATTTGGTCAGAATGATAATAAGATCTAATTAGGAATTTTAATTTTTAATTCTAGTATTAAAAGTAGATTCATAACAATTAGTGTTAGAAAGAACATACTCTGAAGGATGTCCGAGGTTTACGAACGGAAAGCCGGGTCAGGAGGTCTAGATATAAAATATTCAAACTGAGAGGCATGCTCTCTTTGTATTTTATTCACTTTTTTTGCAACGGTTAATCTCTCTAGAGAAGTAGCACGTAATTAAGGAAATTTTAATGAATTTATTCAGAATATGCGTATAGAAGTACCTATACATACTCGTGCAATTTAAAAAGTTTAAAAGTAAATTTATTTATTAAAGCTCAAGAATGGTGATGTAGTATTTGTTAAATTAATAAAAATAATGAATTAATTAGAGTAATAATAGAGACATCTTTCGACAGTGAGATAAATTGAATGAATAATATATTAATAAGGTAAAAAATTTAGATCGAAATCACTCACTCATAGTGATTTAATAGGTATATCTTCACCAAAAAAATGATGAAGAATACATAATAATAATAATAATAATATTCTCGGATGATATTGAATAAAGACAATAGATAAGTGAATGAATAATAATAATAGAGAATCTGAATAAGTGGAAAATTATAATAATAATAATAATTACAGAGTTATAGATAAAAAACAAAACTTATTCCTTAAAATCATAATAAATATCATGAATAAGATAGAGTGTAAAAAAATAAATGTACTTATAACTCACAATATGCTCAATCAATAATTTAGAAGAGGAAGAATTGGATATTAATAAATAAATGGTAATAGTATACTAATCACAATATAATAATAATAATAGATAATAATAATAATAATAATAATAATTAATAATAATAAATTTGAGATAATAATAGATAATTATTAATGAATAAATCAGATAGCCATTTAATAGTTTTTATAATATATCAATCCTATAATACAGATAATCATTTCAGTAAATAATAAATATTGAATCTAGATAATGCAAAAATACAAACAATTGAATAATAGACGGTAGATAATAATGAGATAATAATATATATAATAATAATAATAATAATATAAATAATAATAATAAATAATAATAATAATAATAAATAATAATAATTTATAATAATAATTAATAATAATAATAAGAATATGTGACTAATTCATAAAGAAATATCGGAGAGATAGTAATAAAATAAAGAATAATGAACTTAATTAATAATTTGTATTAAATGAATCATGCCCAAATTTATATAATAACCATCACATTTATATAGAGTCACTAATAATAATAGAGTTAATAATAAAGTACCCAATATATCGATATATAACTTTCAAATAATAATAATAAATGTCATAATAAGATAAACATCACAATAGATATACTACACAACTACTCAATAATAATAATAGCATTTTGAGATACATGTAATATATCAATGAATTAATAGAGAATAAGTACACTTAATGAATAAGTAAGTAATATTTATGGAAGAGTAATAATCGTTCCAATAATAATTAATCCAAGAATGAAATAATTGAGTTATTCTAATAGGAATAATAACTCTAAAGCATAATAAATAATATTAATGATAATAATAATAACTACTAGTACTACTACTTACTAGATCTACTCTGTACGCTTACTCACATACTGACTCAAGCGTACTTCGTACAATCACTACTACTATCATACTGACTCACTTAACGTTACTACTAGCATACTAGCGTGAAAGCAAATCTTTATAATCTAATTAAAATAATATTAATGAGATATATAAACTACTATAATCAAATCCTGAATAAATAATAATTAGATAAGCTGAGTTCACCTGTAAATAATGGGAATGAATTGGCATCATGTTCAAATAAATATCTTCAAGTTGATACACAGATGTAATAAACTGAGCTACTTTTTCAACGTACTTACTATAGTAATTATAAAACATCCGAATAATAATAATTTTAATAATTTAATAACTCAATATTCAAGTGGGAAGAGATGTAATGAGAATAGGAGTTACTTTAACCTTATACTCATTGCAGATTAAGGAGTATATTCAGATTCAGTACCACATACGTTAAATCATTATCAAAGCTAAGTTAAAATACTTAATTTTTATTAAACCAACTCGTGACTATTAAATCAACAAAGTCACACATCTGTGGGTTTACCACTATATATTTATAGAACTATCATAATATAATATAGTAATAATAATCAAATAATAATATGATACATAGATAAATGTTTTGAGGGGGTCTCCGAAGATGGGTTGTTGGTCAGGCCATTAAACGTTCGAAAGAATCCACCGTACATGGACTGCTTCCTGCGGGATTGAATCTCCAGGTTGATGGGAATGCTGGGGTTCAGGGAAGTCCTTCCACGAGGGAGTCCCCAATAAGTCCCTTAGGTGTTGGGATGCTGCTTGGAAATACGTTGCGTTGTCAGAATATATTACGGAGGGTGTTCCTCGTCTTCCGATAAACCGACGTAACGCTCTCAAAAATGACTCGGTGCTGTTGTCAAAGACTAGTTCCAAATGTATTGCTCTAGTCACAGCGCAAGTGAACAAAACCACATAGCTTTTGGTAACTTCGTTCCTAGGAACTTTGACATTAAAATAGCCTGTGAGGTCCACTCCGATTACCGTAAACGGTTTGCTTTCTACCACTCGGGAACGAGGCAAGGCAGCTAGTGGCGCCGAACGAAAGTGTGCAGCTTGTAAACGTCTACAAAGACCACACGGGCGTATCACTTTCTTCACCGTTGTCCTCATCCGAGCGAAATAGAACCGCTGACGGACAATCGACACGAGCTCTGAAATACCAACGTGATGGTTTGCTTGGTGAAGTTGCCATATGATGAGTCGGGTGAGATGTGAGTCTGATGGCAGCAGCATAGGAAACTTTGCGTCGAAAGGTATCATCGCATTGCTCAATCTCCTGTCACATCTGAGGACTCCATCTACTAGCGTTAAGCTCAGTTGCTTCACCAAGTTCGTTAAAGGTAGGGAGTCTCGGAGGCACGTAACTTCGGGTAGGTAGTGTTCCCTCTGTATCCTCCGAATCCAGTAGAGTTCTGCGTTACTTCTCTCTTCTATGGAAATCAAATGGGAGAATTCGGGCCGAGAGACGGACCGGGTCATAGGGAGCCTCTGCCTGGATTTCCTCAAGTTCTCGATGAATCTGTGAACCAGGGCGGTGATCCGTATGATCTTGTTGAGAGAGGAGTAACGCTCTAAGTCTAAGATGGGAGCCGCTTTCGGTGACGTGGTGGTGGAAGCGGCTACTATGACCTCGTCCGTCGCAGCAGCCCCTTCGCAGGAGGAAGGGTGTTCGGTCCAGACCGGCCAATTTGAAGGGTTTATGAGCCAAGGGGGGCCTTTCTTCCATAGGTCCGTGAATACGTACTTATAACCCACGCCTCTAGACGCCGCGTCGGCGGGGTTGTCTTCTGTGGGGACGTACCGCCACTCGGCTGTCGGCAGGTTTCTACGGATTTCATCGACTCTGTTCTGGTTGAAGAGGGGGAGCTGCTTGGAGGAGAATATCCAGCGCAACGCCACCTGGCTGTCACACCAGCAGTAGATCTTAACTATCTCTAGTAAATTCTTGTAGGCGTCGATGACAAATTTAATGATTCGGGAGGAGAGTAGAGCTCCCATTAGTTCCAAACGCGGGATCGTGAGTTCTTTCATGGGTGCTACTTTCACCTTGGCCATAAGAAGACTGGCGATGGGAACGCGCTCTCCCATTGATACAGCGTACACTGCAGTGGCATAGGCTGCACCCGATGCGTCTGAAAAGGCATGAAGTTCCACCTTTCGAGCAAAAATTAGCTGCCTAGGTATTGTTAGCTGCAAACAGCGTTGTAAATGTTCGGCAATTGAAACCCATTCCTTGCGGTGCTCGTTGGAAATAGGTTTGTCCCAACTCAGTTTCTCCTTCCACAGTTTTTGCAGGAGAATCTTACCTCGAACAGCCACCGGGGACAAGATGCCCAGTGGGTCGAATATGGAAGCGAGGTTCTGCAAAATAGCCCTCTTGGTGGCCGCTTCCGAGGCGACAACCTTGAGGGGGTAGGAAATGGTGTCCTCGTTAGTATCCCATTCCATACCCAAAACCTTAATCGTAGTGTCTTCGGCGGCTGCATCGTTCTCTCGGAACTTCACGTTCGCCTCTGGACAATTGGACACCCACTCTCGTAAGTTGAGACCGGCTTTTTCGAAGAGAGACCGGGACTGAAGGAAGAAATCTTCCACTTCTGCTTCGGTGTCAAAGGTACCGAACAGATTGTCCACGTAGATTTGGTTCAAAATCACGTCCTCGTAGTCGGTGTCTGAGTTTCGGACGTGGTGTTGAATGCAGGCAGCCAGCAAAAACGGACTGCAGGTGGCTCCGAATAAGACGGAAGTGAACCGATAGGTGACCAAAGGGCTTCTGGGGTCAGAAGGGTCTTTCACCCACAAAAAACGCGTGGAATCCCTATCTTCCAACCTGAGACGTATGGCTAAAAAGGCCTTCTCTATGTCCGAGGATGTAACGTAGCGTCTCAACCGAATTTTCAGAAGGATCTTGGTCAAATCAGTGATGAGGGAAGGTCCACTGTGTAAACACTGATTAAGACTAGGATTGTTAGAAGAACAATCAAACACTAGTCTCAGTGCTGTGGTGGACGAGGACTTCCGGACCCCATGGTGGGGTAAATAGTGCAGCTTGGCGTTGGGGTGGATCGGAGTAACAGGAGTAACTTCTTCAATGAAGCCCCTTTCTAGTTGATCCTTAATAACATCGGCGTAACTTCCCATCAACTCGGCGTCCCCTCTCAACCTTTTAAGGATGCTGTACAAACGCCTCTTAGCCAAGGCGTAGTTGTCGGGAAGAGAGGGGTGGTTGTCGCGCCAGGGTAACGACACACCACGTATCGGCCATCTTCGAATGACAAGTTTTCTTCGAATGCCTCCAACGTGGTCTTCTCTGCCTCTGTGAACTGTTCATTCGGCATAATACCAATTTGGGACAGTGACCAAAGTCGATCCAGATCTGGTGTAGGGGTGTCCGCCTCCTCCGTCGGGAGGGGGCCTAGGATCGTAGGGGGGCATGAGCGCTCAGAGCCCCGGGGCGTCAGCAACATTCCATCTTCCAGCTGGGGGGAGGATGGAATTTCAGTAATGGGAGTGACTTCTTCAATGAAGCCCCTTTCTAGTTGATCCTTGATGGCCCCGGGTTCGGTCCATCCGCCCTCTGGAGGGAGGAATGGCCCAAGGCAACGTCGGTAGAACAACATGTAGTTCGAATCACCGTGTCCGCTGTCTCACTCGTATCCTGTAGCCCTTCTTCCAACTGGAGGGAAGAAATAGGTTGTGATTCAGCGGCTGGAGAGGTTGCCTCAGGACGGAGAGGCGAAGGGTCTGGACCCCGGGGCGCCTTCTTCACACCCCTTTCCAACTGGAGGGCAAGAGAGTGCTGTTCCGTCTGATGACAAGTAAGATCCGGTCTCCAATCGTTGGTGAGCCGAACTTCTGCTCTGAAAGCTGACACTACTGTAACTTGGGAAGCTGTGTTCTCAGAAGAAAACGGTAAAGGTCCCCAAATCATGTTGCCCACGTTGGTCTTCATAAGGTCGACGCCGAAACGGGACTCACATGATTTCAGGAATTGTCTCATGTGGTCCACACCGATCAGGAGTTGAATTCCATCGATCACATCGCTGTCAGGATAAGGATGAGCAAGATGGACACGTTGTCTACGAAGCATTCGGGTGGTTTTGACCAAGCCGGGAATCTGCAGATTAGATGGCAAGTGCTCCACCACAATAGCGGTGATGGGGACCGTACCTTCTTTTGTCTTGACTTGGAGAGTGACGACATCATGAGGGGCCGCCACGCCCTGCTGGTTGATTCCATTGATGGCGATAACGACCTGGGAATGTGGTATGCATTGTAGTTTCTGTGCTACTGATTTGGAAATTAAAGACTTCTGCGATCCGGCGTCGTATAACGCTCTAAGAGTAAGGGTGTTAGCCCCACTGGATACAATCAAATCGGCCAACGGAAGTGCCATGCCTTTACCACCAGAACAAAGAGCGGCATAATGGCCCGAGGCGAGATCCCCTGAGGGTCCTGGGCCCTGCGGATCTGGTTGCGCTCGTGGGCGGCTGCCAGTTCGAGAGATTGGTTGAGGACAAAATACGATGTGGTGGTCCGGTGCCCTGCAACGGAAACAAGCCCTAGCGTACTGACAGTCTGCTGTGGCATGATTTTCCGCTAGGCATCTTTCACACCATCCGCGACTCCTAACCACTGTTCGTCTCATCTCTGGCGTTGTAAGCATAGTACATTCAGATGGGAAGTGCTCCTCCTTGCAGAATCGACAACTTCGCTTGTCCGATCTGACAGGGTTCCTGTCCTGCCTCGGAGGCTGGTTCTTGGGAATTGCTGGTTTATTTTCCGTGGTGCTCAACACTGTAGACACCTTCTGTTTGTTGGTACCACTTGGTCGATTATCCGCGTAACCCCTCGAAACTTCCTCCCTCCTTTGGAAGTCGGGATTGGTCTTTGGTTTGTTCGTGAAAGGTTTGGCGGCTTGCAAGAATCCGATGGCCTGGTCAACCAAGTCCAATACTGATTGGATCGTCCAGCTCTTACGCGCGTCGGACCAAGGAATTCTTTCCTTAACTTCCGCTGGCAATTTGAAAGAAAGTTGCGTCCCCAAGATAATGGAACAACCTTGACAGTCCCCAATTACCTCCTGGTTCTTCAGAGACTCGGTGAAACAAGTAACATCAGCTTTAAAACGAAAGAGATCGGCGTAAGTATTTTTAGGGCTAGGGAGCCCGCCTAGCCGGGCAATGAGGGTCTCTATGAGCTTCGACTTGTCGCCATAGTTGTTTTTGAGAAGAGATAGCGCAATGCTATAGTTTTCTCCCCTCACTGCGAACCCTGAGATTAATTGTTTGGCATCTCCACGCAAGCTTTGGAGTAAAGCGTGGAGTTTTTCTATGGGATCATAATTATGTCCGTTAACCATGGCTTCAAATGACTCTATATAGCTAGCGAACTCCAGAGGATCCCCGCCGAAGGTAGGTAAGTTCCTGGTGGGGGCCTTGAAAAGCGTGGGACCCCGCCGACCCCCCGAACAACAAGAGGCTCTCGATGGTGAAGGGGATCGACTCGTTCTGTGACTGACCCTCTCTCTGGCGGCTAAAGTGTTGTTGCCGGCGTTGATCGCTTTACGGATAGCTAGGTGAAGTCTCCTACTCTCCGCGTAATCGGTCATGAAATCGTCGCGATCCAGGTAATCTTGGATCACGACGCTCGCCTCCTCCAACTGGGTAAGAGTCTCCTCCAAATGCTGTACTAGTGCTAGGATGTCCCCTGCCGGGGAATCCGGACTCCCCACCAACTCCTTCAGTTCGGTCATTTCCGCTGAGGCGTTCTGACTGAGGGCATCTCTCTGTCGTTCGGCGAACTTCACCCGTTTTGGTTTGTTTTTCTGATTTTGTTGCTGACCTCTATTTTGTTGGTTATCCTGGGTCGGGGTCAAATTCAAATCTGCCGGAGGGGGTGTCCCGGGAGGATTCCCCTCTTCTGTGTTGTTATCGTTGCGGCCGCCCTCCATGAGTACTGTGTAAGTGCGTACGTACTCGTATCAAAGGAAAGCGAAAAGAAAGAAAAAAAAAATTCTTTTCAGTACGAACCACTGACTACGGCGTCGCTGCGCCGTGGTCAGTAAGAGGTTGGGTGCGAAAGGTCTCTTGGAATGCTCCAATACCCTTAAACACACCTCAGAAATCGTCGTACTACTTATCAGAATTCCTGTGATTTATTTCCTGCAAATAAGTAAGAGATAGCAGCGATAGCGGGCGCATGCAAGTAAAAGCGTTGCAGAGAAACTTAAACTATAACTTAATATCTAATCTTAAACTAACTTATGGCTATGCTCATATAAGACAAAAAAAAAAAATATACACACAAACAAATCACAAGACTTACCTTATTTTCCTGTTTTATGTGGAATATCTGGTGCGGCGCAGAGTCCAATGGGCCCATTCGATACTAATAAATTTAACAGCAATGATAATAGTACTTATGACTTTAATAGTAATCTGAAAAAAAAATTTTGCATACACCCCTGTATGTATGGGTGCGCGCACGGGTTTGTCTCTGAAAATACGGGGTTGCAAGTGTGACTAAAAAAACCAAAACAACAAAAACCCAAAAAAAAAAAAAAAAAAATAAATAAAAAAAATAAAAAAAATAAAAAAAATTCGGAAAAATAATACACACTCAAGCTGTGTGTATTCGTATGTGTGTACTGTGTGTGTGTGTTATGAGTGTGGATGTTAATGTGAGATCCCCAACACCCTGTACACCACACAACGACAAACAAAACGAAAACAAAAATTCGAAAGGAAACGTCACACACGCAAGTGTGTGTATGATGTGATGTGTGTTAACCCTCAGGATCACCCAAACACCCTGTACACCACCACAAACGATAACCAAATAATAAAACAAAATCGAAAAAAGAACTCACACACGGCAAGTATGAATGTGTTGTGTTGTGTGTGTGTGTGTGTATGTGAGGTGTGTGTACCTCAGAGATCCCCAACACCCTGTACATTACAGATCGAACAACAAAATATAAACAAAAATCGAAAAACAAGCGCACACACGCAGTCGTGCCCAGTGTGTATGTAAGTTGTGTGTAACCTCAGATCCCCAAACACCCTGTTACACCACACAAACGATAACAAATAATAAAACAACAAAGAGACAATACTGACAAATAAGCACAAGAACAAATAAATTCAAACCCAGGTTGCAGTAATAGTAATAATACTAATAATAATAATAATAATAATAATAATAATAATAATAATAATAATAGCAATAATAAGAATAATAATAATAATAATAATAATAATAGTAATAATAACAATAATAATAATAATAATAATAATAATAATAATAATAATAATAATAATAATAATCTCAATAATAATAATAATAATAATAATAATAATAATAATAATAATAATAATAATAATAATAATAATAATAATAATAATAAAATAACAGAAATATTCCAGTTTTTTCTTTCACAATGTCTTAAAACAACGAAATTCGCACAGAGAGCACTGCGCTTTTTCCAAATATGTTAAAAAATAGCACCCTCCCTTGTTCTTCCCCAATATACTACAATGTTGCAAAGGTTGCAAGCGAACTATGTATATAAAGGAAACTAAAGAAAGATATGAAACACAAAAAATATAGCGAAAAAACACTGCCCTGCTTCAAATGTGCTAAAAAATAGAACCCTTTCCTTATATCCCCCAATATACTACAATGTTGCAAAGGTTGCAAGCGAACTATGTATATAAAGGAAACTAAAGAAAGATATGAAACACAAAAAATATAGCGAAAAAACACTGCCTTGCTTTAAATGCGCTAAAAAATAGAACCCTTTCCTTATATCCCCAATATACTACAATGTTGCAAAGGTTGCAAGCGAACTATGTATATAAAGGAAACTAAAGAAAGATATGAAACACAAAAAATATAGCGAAAAAACACTGCCTTGCTTTAAATGCGCTAAAAAACAGAACCCTTCCTTGTTTCCCCCAATATACTACAATGTTGCAAAGGTTGCAAGCGAACTATGTATATAAAGGAAACTAAAGAAAGATATGAAACACAAAAAAAATATAGCGAAAACACTGTCTTGCTTTAAATGTGCTAACAAATAGAACCCTTTCCTTATATCCCCAATATACTACAATGTCGCAAAGGTTGCAAGCGAACTATGTATATAAAGGAAACTAAAGAAAGATATGAAACACAAGAATATAACGAAAAAACACTGCCTTGCTTTAAATGCGTTAAAAAATAGAACCCTTTCCTTATATCCCCAATATACTACAATGTTGCAAAGGTTGCAAGCGAACTATGTATATAAAGGAAACTAAAGAAAGATATGAAACACAAAAAATATAGCGAAAAAACACTGCCTTGCTTTAAATGCGCTAAAAAATAGAACCCTTTCCTTATATCTCCTGGTACCCAATTATTGCAATTGCAAGAGTGAAATTATATACAAAAAAAAAAGATATGGTCTAAAGAAAAAGCTAAAAATATACGAAATTCACTAAAGCCACTGAACTTCCCTTAACATAGAAAAACTTAAGCCCTTTTCTTTAGATTCTTAACGTATAATGTTGCAATTCGCACGGATGACAAATATATGCAAAGAGAAGGATATGGTCTTAAGAAAAAAGCTAAGATATACAAATTCACTGAGAAACCATCAAGCTTCCTTAAAACATATGAAAGCCATTTCCGCAGTAATAATAATAATAATTAATAATAATAATAATTAATAATAAATAACAATCAATAACATATAATAATAATAATAATAATAATAATAATAATAATAATAGATACTTGCGAAGAAGGTCCTTAGGAGTGGTGAATATAAAAAAATCACTCTTAATATGTTGGTTTTGGAGAGATTGCTTAGGTGCAGGTTTTCATTGCAAATGCAAGCTAAATTATAGTTTTACCATCCGGTTCTAACGGACCACAATGTGAAATGACAAATTAGAATCATAGAAGAAAGTTTCAAAAAGGATAGTGGACTGTATTTTGAGGTGTTATTTTGTCATTCACTCCCAAAACCCTCATCCCCCTTCTTCACCCTCTGATAATGTTATCTCTTAGGTGAAGAGCGGAACAAGGAATTCTGGCCAATATGTGTAAGAGAGCATCGATAGGTAGCCCAATACAAGTGTGTAAGGAGGGATATGGGTGATTATTATACATGTAGGGAAGATACGAATGATTGAAGAAAGACCAATCAATCACGCGTTTCTACTTTCGATCAGGAAGAGAAGAGTCAACAGCAGATCCCTGAAGGGGATCGAGAAAACCCCCTACGCCCGCCGAGCCATGCAACAATCTCAGCGTCCTGATATAGTGTATCAGAGTACCTTTAGATAGAAGGAAGCCAGAGATAGCATGCAACAGGTGTAAATCTTAGTTATGAAAGAAGAGGAATGAAGTTAATTAGTATTGTAGATGTTTGTAACGTCAAAATGTTAGTAATCTACGATAGTCTACGATGTTTACAGGGAAGAGGTGTGAGTGATTTTACGTTAAAGGGGGTGTTACGACTCGACTCCCTGTTGCAAATTGCAGAGCCGATCGAGTCTCTATCATCCAACAAACTCTCACCCTCTCTTAATAATAATCTAAGTTAAACGCTCAGGAGAGCACGATACATAAGAGTATACGTTCTAGGTGGGATGGATTGTGCATATAATAAAAAAAAACGTCGGATACAACAGAGGTGATCAACAGTGTTGCAGAACTATCGTCTCGTTGCAAGTTAAGTTGCCCATATAAGAAACTTCTCCAGGACTATAGCAACTCTCGGTTCGATTGTTTCAGATAGAGGTAACATCTTAAGAGTAAAAGAAAAAGAATTCAACACTCACCATGACTTCTTGATACAAAGAAACCTCAAACCTGCAAACCCTTTTTCTAAGAATAAAGAAGTTCTCATAATCATTCAGTTGAAATTCGCAAGGCGAACTCCGTAGATTTACGTCAATTTTGTACTAGATATATATACAAATTAAACAACATTTTTGAAAGCGGGACACAGAGAACTGCGAATTCAAACACTGTACTTCATCAAAAAATATTTACATAATCAGAAATAGACCGCGAATGAAAAACTACAGCATAAGGATTCCCTCCCTTCTTCCCTCGTGGGAAAGAAAATAAATTCTATCACTACTTAGCAATCTACATGTTTTAATCGTATTTACATAGTCAAAGAGAAATAATCTGCGAATCGAAAACACGGAATTTAAACAGTTCAGCACCCTGTTCTCGAAGTCAGAATAACTGTCAATTTATTTACATAATACAAAATGTTTTACGAATGAAAAGACACAGAACGTTAAAGGAATTTTCATCCGTCACTCAGACTGTCTAGTAAAGACTGCCTCTAAAAACAGATACACACTCGTACCCCGAGAGACACTTCCTCCCCTTCACTGTTGCATCTCAAAGTCTCATTGGTTCTTATTTATCTGGGATTGGCTGGGCTCACGAATCCCTCTTCCGCGAGTCTGGGATGGTTTGTATGTCCCTGACTCTTCAGGGCCAATTCAAGAAAAAAATGGTTAAAAATTTCAGAGCCATCGTAAGATAGTGGCCTCAACGTCCCCTTTCTGTCTGTGTTGCACAAACTCTGATTTTGACAGCCCTATTCCTGTGTATTGGTAGATTTCTGTATACGCAAAACCACAAATGTTCTCGGTGGGTTCTTATTACGGTTCCCTCATTGAAATTGATCTCTCAATGCGCCGAACGACTTTAAACACTTCATTGTCTTTTTAGCGTCTGTTCATGCTGTTTCCACAGACTCTGAACACGTCGGTTCCCGGGTCTGGTCTCGTCCCCTGTGAAACCGACAAAAAGGTGAGCAAACATTTCCTGTTCATCTTGAGATTTTAATAAAGATTTTCGGAATTCGCCATTTACTTGACAGTCAGTTTAGTCAAAAGGAGAGAGTGGTAGTTTCAAACCACAATATTTACCGACTTATTAAGTGACTGCCGCCTTCCAAAAAAAATCTCCTGTTTCAACTCTTAGTTCTTGTGATATTAACGGCATTACGCTAACATGTTGCCTGCCAAACAGAATGGACAACTAGATTCATTAGTTACGTCAGTTGTGTTTCCAACGGATTTTCTGTCCCGGGAAGAAAATTATCTATTATATATATAAATATATATACTACTATATATTAATATAATATATATATATAATATTTACTATATATATAATATATAATAATAATATATTATATATATATATAAATATATATATATAATATATTATATATATATATATATTACTATTAAAGAAATAATATATTCTCTATAGGACTAGGATTACTTCGGTTTGAATATCTACTCCTTAATGATAACGGCCTATATAAATTTCTGGGTTTGATACAGCTTTAACTTAATATAGTGTATAATTTCAAAGATATTGTTTATATTATAATATGTTAGTTCTGTCATATATTTTGCTTGAGCCATGAGCCCATCCTTAGGTCTTTCCTTCATGATTTAAGACTTAATTAATATAAGTAAAGTCTTTTCAGGTAAGAAGCTTCAAGCTTCCGTAATCCAGTAGGCGAATTAAAAATCAAGACAGACTACAAGTTCAAACTAACAAATGTTTTAAGACTACCACTATTACTAAAATTTCACTGAGCGATCAAATGGATTCATTAAATCCACCCAAGTTAGCCACCCTAGCAAGGGAATAATGGAAATATCACATTATCTTTAATCCAATATTAATTGTGTGTATTAAACTCCAAATTATATCATACTCATCATAATGAGTATTAAAAAATCAATCTATATAGTCAAATACTATAAAATATAGTATAATTTAGACAGTATATAGATAATTAAGTGATTACCCATACCACCATATAACTCAACTATTTATTATAGTAACGTTTATTAATATAACTATAAAAACATAATTTATATAAAAAGAATGGTCACTCACACATCCTTTTCTAAACAACCACTTTATTAAACTGAGTATGTGTGAGGAATTTCATGCAAACTAGCTAGTGTATGGCGGGTCTTAAGAACATAATCAATAATAATAATCATAACTATTCACGCAGATGTTTTTAAAAACCCTAATTTAAATTACATTAGCAAGAACTAATTATTTCACTTTCGTTCTATAATATTTTTATTATCCCCCTCACCTTTCCATGTTCCACTATGAAAAATTATTCGTCTCTGTATAATACAAAGATGTAACATATGTAGACTTATCATCCCCTCTGAGAAATCCTTATCTACAAAAACATTCCAACTCCTTCCGCCTTTCCTCATATCTACCCTTCAACCAGAAATCATCCTTGTTCTTTATTCGTGCACTCTCTTCTAGCATATCTAGGTACTTCTTTAATAAGCCCAAACTTGCTCACCAATACCTTTACTTCCCTAACATAGCTATTATACAGTTTACTTATTATCTCCTTTGTCAAACATTCATTATTATCCCCAGCATCTATAGCTTTTTCTAACTCCAACACTAATTACTACTTTCAAATTACGGGCCTTATATAATCACAACCTAAATCTTTCTTTCCAGCAACTCACCAATCCCCATCTGCGTAGTTAAACTTATTTATATTCTTAGAAACCTACACTTTTTACTATTAAAAATTACATATAAATGTCTGCCCACCCAAGAATATCAAGATCATTTTAATCTTTACAATCCTCACTAGAGCAAGCACTAATAGATAATAATAATATACACTGCCACTTTAAGATTCATCTCAAACTTAAGACCCATGCATGTGCATTTAAGTCCACACTTGGTATAGCTGGTAGGTCTAATAATTCATTTTAAATATATATGGGAAAATACATTTTTTAATTATTAATATAGCAATATTATTAAAATAGACCATTATTGTAATGCCCAGCATACAACAACCCTTCGACACCACTTCCTTCACTAATTTCCCTAATAACAAATGAATTATATTTTCACAATCTAAGTTATTGTAGCACACATGTTGTCATTTCACAATCCCTTTAGTCTAGACTTCTAAATTATTCAATAGCCGAAATTAATACGGACACTACTCCACCTATAACCACACATGTGCAATAAACTTTTCTATCATAATAGCTTATGTGGGAGCCTTTTCGAAAAGCTATTTCTTATCTTACATAGTCTAAATAGCGAATATTCAACGATCCCTCCTGTGGCCCCAATATTCACAAGTTAATTCGGTCGTACTTTAAATAATATAGTGAGATCTTAAGTCGTCTTATTTACACAAAATGCAACAAAAAAAAAAAAAAAAATAAACTTTACCCTAGGGCTTCGAGAAGAAAGTTTAAAAATCTTGTCTTTTAACTGACATCTGTCAGAAAAATTAATAATAAACCTAAAAAGTATATTAGCAAATATTTCATACAAATAATTTATAACACAATAAAGTACTTTTTCTATAACAAAATAATTTCACATACCAAATTGTTAAAAGCTAGACTCCCAGAATGTTCTCATGTCAAATAAAATTACATCACACAATATAATTCACAACTATCCTTCTCCTTAGAATATAGCACACATTTTATCATAATTATCATTCGACATAATAATCTGTCTGACTATCATTCTCAGATATGAATAATTATCTCCTAATCAGTCACAAACACCTTCCATACCTGACTCATAATCCCTCTTCTCAAACCTTCTTACCATAATCCATCTCAAGACCTGGCCTATCCACTTTTACCTTATTCCAATTCAATGTTCTAATAAATGCTTTAATAGTCTTTTAAACAAAATCAAAATCTCACAATTCTTCATTCTCGCAACCTCTCTATTTGCTTACCTTGTGATACAACACCACCATTATCCTCCCAAACCTCCAAACGTTCCACTTCTCTCATTATTATATTTCCTTTTACCTAATATGAAAACCTTTAGGAAGCAATTTACTTACCCAGGTGCATCGCAAAAAATATACTGTAACCAAAACACAAGTTAGAAGACACTTATTGACAAAATGCTACAAGAGATTCATCAATACCACATAATTGGTGTTGGACTTTCTGCAGACTTTCTACTTCTTTAAACTTAAAGTATAAAAAAGGAAAAACTTCTCAGGTTCTTATTACTATCCTTGCTAAAAGATTCTGCTCTCTCTTGCTTCTATTGACTGTAGTTGTTCTATTTTTCCATATTTCAAATTCACTTTCCCATTATACCCTCATATTTTAAAAACATCTACACTTCATTATTTTATCTTCTATCTCTCTATTCCACCAAACAGCTTTTCTCTTCGACCTAATGGGTATATCTTTAAAACATACTGACAATATTCATTAAAACCCAGTTACAAATTCCCACACTATAAAAAAAGTTTGGGCTAAACTCTTATCCAGCATATATACTAACCATCACAGTATAACTAAGTAGATTATGTTTTTTATTGAGCATTATAGTAAAGAATTAATTTTTGTTTGTTTTATATTAATTATGTGATTGTTATTTAGTATGCTAAAAGTATTTTGGATTTGTAGGTAATGGAATCACTATCGTTAAAGGGCCGGAAAATTGTGTCTGAATATAAAATTTATAATGGTTTGTTAATTAGCAGGATTTAAGTGTTTCTTCATTTGTTTCTACCAACACTACTCTTTCCTAAACCCTGACTTTACATTAGCTATTTGTGGTACATAACCTGATATCCATGTTAGATGAGATATGGGTGAAACGGTAAGTGTGATCCATCCGGATCACATGCATCATATTAAGTTTCTTCTCCTTCCTTCTTTGCTTGATACACGACAATCCATCCCAGTCTGTCTTCCTCTGCTTTCTAGATAGAAACTGACAATGCCAAGTATACCCCCGAGAATTTAGACAAATTAAGGTAAAAATATTAAAAAGATAGAGAGTGTCCCAAGCGATCCTCAGATTTCTCTATAATTAGTTATAAAAAACTAAAAATCTTTTTATCTCCCAAGTCTTAAAGCAAGCTGATAATTCACATACAAAATTATATGATTTCAAAAAAATTAATGCACAAATATATAAAAAATTGGGAAAAAAGCATCAATACTTTTTATAATAGAAAATTATCATTTAAAATTTTGATTTATTTATATTTTTCGGCTATTTGAATAAGTTTTATATAAATCCAAGCATAGACTCTAAAAAAATAGAGAAGAAAAAAACCAGAGAATAAGCATATAAAAAAAAATACAGAAAAATTACTCACCTAAAAAGGAAAATAGTCATAGCGTAACTATGGGAAAAAAAAAACTAACGCCTTTTAAAAAATTAAAAACCATCCGTCCTCCTTATTTAAAACTATTTTATAAAGTGAGACTTAAGATACAACATCAAAATACGTTCGAAACTTAACTAAAATACATTGCATAACTCAGCCAAAAACAATCCATTACAGCAGACAAAATGCTGTAAATTAAATTTACCAAATAAACAATAACCAAGAACTACTTGTGAACTGACGCAAAGGAATGCATATAATTGCAGCACTAGAGTAATACCTGAATAGTATCCATAATCTGGATGTGTGACTTTTATTTGCTAATCTTTTAAACCTAGATGGTGTGAGTTCTTTCTATTTGCATATTTCTCTTATCGAAACTAATTTAATTTTGCCTATTATATTGAACTAGTTTTCCCATTATTAGTTATTTCTGACTGGACCAATATTTGGCAATTACTGAAGCTGGAATATTGTTCCCATCAATTTTATTATTAGAGTGATAGTAACTACCTCATTTTAAACTAGTTGAGTGATATAGAGTCTATTAATACTCTTTATTAAAAAAAAAGAATAATTAATGAAAGACATCTGTTATACTAAATATTTGATAGCTATTATACATATATTTTTTATTTGTAAAGTCAAAGTTAAGGAATATTATATATTTTCCTGAGTGTTGTATGCCTATATATAAATACCGAAATTTAATTTCAACCACTTATAAAATACACAATTTATATAATAATAACATAACAATCTAAATTATTGCTATATCTTAGAGAACCCATTTTTTTTATTCGTTTATTTTAAATTTAAATCATTTTATAAAATTAAATTTTAAATAATTATATTATAATTAGTTATAATACATCATAAATTAAATAAATTAATGGTTACTACTGTTATATAATATATATATATATATATATATTATATTATTATTTTTAATATTAATATATTCAACAGTAATATATTATATATATTAGCCAAACACTATAATTAGGAAAGAAAGAATTATAATTATTACGTTTTTATTAGCGAAAGAAAGATATAACATGCATAAATCCAGCAAAACTAGCCTGGAGTTACCAATATCCACACAAAACTTACTATAATCGACTAAGATACACCACCCTCTTGATCTCTATCCAAGTTATCGTACCATCATTAAGATGATAAGATCCTTTATATTATAACTTTCCGACAATACTATATAATATATTACTATATTAATATACATAGTAAGGACAAAAATATATAATAAGAACCAACGTATCGCCCCAAATAATAGGTCTAATATGAAAAGTGAAGTGATCAAGAAAGCAGTATATTTAATAACCTTTTCCTTTTACAACATAAAATAGGCAGGAAAATATGTAAGGTATTATTTTTAAATACCGACCTGCCCATAATGAAAATAATAATTACTCAATTTATTAGCAGAATGGTGACTGGATATTGTGTTACGGCCTCTTTATAACTGAGTAAACTGAGAAAGAAATAAACTCCATCTGTCTCAACAGACTCCAATCTGATCCCTTACAATATTGATTAGATCCATGACATCTTTTGGTATATCTAAAAACAGATTAATATATCATCAACAGGAGATAGAAACACGTTGAAAATTAGAAATAGAAAGGCTTTAAGAGAAATTAGAAGTGGATTTTTTAAAGAATATAAATTTCACACAGTAGAACCACCACACCCAAATTCTACCAATAGCGAATAGATCAAAAGATAACACAGCAATGCTACAAATAAAAGTTAATAAATTGAAATGAGTAAGAAGAAGGTATCATAACATTAGGAATAAAAACAGTAAAAACCACAAACCTCAACTGTCCCAGTCAACCCATATCACCAAACATTCTCATGCAAATCACAAACACCAGCGTCATTTGTAACTAAACCACCAATTGCTAGTCAAAACTATGAGATATAAATATCATTAAAACCCCAAACCATCCACATGGCATTAATAACTAATCTATGCTCAATCAGTCCTATTCAACAATAACTCTATAACTAAAAACCCGCCAATTCTGTCAATAATTTCTTTCATGTATAACCCAACCCATCCAATATAACGAACTTTAACCGTATGCCTAAAGTTAGCAATCGAGTCTGACACTCAACAACCTCTCGGCTAGCAGGACTATTCCAGAGATATTAACAACCTATTACTGATGCATGCTTCTTAGATCAAATAACACCTAATGTCTGCTGCATTACTGTACTTATATATCCCCCTGCATCCAGCAAAGAGTCTCACTAGGAAAATAACTTTATTCTCTCTTATATTATCGATAAATTATCCAAATATTTACGAACTTTGATCATTGCCTCTGAGAAATCCCTTTTCTACAGAAAACATTCCTAAATCTTTCAGCCTCTAGCTCTTACCCTCAAACCAAATCATCCTTGTTGCTCTACTGCTCTCTCTAGCATATCTAATCTTCTTTAAATAAGGCCCAAAACTGTGCACAAACCCTATACCTGCCACCATTAACATTAGCTATTTCCATTACTTATTATTCCAGTTCTTTGAAAACAACAGTCATTATTAGCCCAGCCATTCCTTATATAGCTATTATATTCTAGGCTTCCAAAGAATACACATCATTAGCACTACATATCAAATACTGCTTATACATCACACCTAAACTTTTCATGCGACCATAGATTTTCTCTTAATAGTCGCACCATCTCTCTCTACATCAATCGTAGTTAAACTACATCTCACAGAGAAATAGAACACTCACACTTATGTTTTAGTAAAAAACACCATCTTCACTTTATCTTCCCACTCAAACATTTTTGATCTCGAGTCATTGAATCTTATCATCCTTCACTATCCTACCGATGCACTTAATCATCCTGCACAACCAAAAAACCTGCCATTCAATCCTGTCTAAATCAATAATATGGAAAACAATACATCAAAGGGGCCCCAGCACTGAGTACCGTTGACCCAACTCCACTATTTCCCTATTACTTATTCCCATTTAGTATAAACCCGTTTCATATTTCCATACCCTCTTTAATCCAACAATAACCACTCCACCCGTTTGAACGATCACATATGCAATAACTTTTCATCACCCATGGGAACCTTATCCAAAAGCTTTATAAAAGTCTAAATATACAATATCAACTGGATCTCCTCTCAATGCATCAGTAAATAGGTATTCCCATAAAATCTAAAAGTGTCACGTATGGACCTACCCTTCTGAAACGTGCTTAGTCATACATACCTGTATCTTCTAAATATTTCTCTATATGAACTTTGTAACCTTTCCAAAACCTTTACAAACCAAGATGTTAAGCCTCTAACATGCTATAATCCCAAATTCTTCTTACTACCTCTTCTATAAATACACACAATGCTGTTTTCCAGTCATCTATTACCTCACCATATTATAAATCGCTTAAAAATCAAAAACAATGCCTTTGCAATGCGATACTACCCTCTATCAGAATTCTACCATATATCCATCAACCCTCAGCCTTACCCTGACAAATCTAATAAACGTTTAATATCTCTTACATCAAATTCAAATTCTTAAAGTCTATTTTACATGCATCCAAGAACTATTAGTCTCCAAACTACTATCTAATCTTTCCTCAGCACAGAAGGCAAAAATAATCATTAAATGTTGACCAACTCCTTATCATAACTCCCTAAATTTTCATCAATTTTATTGCCAATGTCCTATTATAACTTTTAATTTATAAAGCCTAAAAAATGGCTGTACTTATTTACTATTCCTTGCTAAATAATTCCTGCCGCTCTCTTTGCTTATGACTGTTAGTTTTCTACTTTTTCCTAAATTTCTAAATCATCATCCACTTACACCCTAGTATTTAAATCGTAACGCTATCATTTCATATAATCTTTTCATCTCTCATATACCACCAAACGGTTTCCTCTCCACCCTACTTCATCTCTGAAAACATACTGACCTGATATATCATCAATATATTTGAAAAACGCACAAAATTTTTTGAGAAAATACGCATACATACCACATTTAGCCAAACTCAGAAAATATCTAGATTATTAGATACATTCTGATAATAATCAACTTTTTTTAAACCAAATATATTTTTACAATATGCCAGTACCATAACAATTTTGAAATATCTACGCAAAATATATTTGAAAAACGCACCAGAGTATTGCGTTGAATAACGCACAACAATATTTTAAAAACGCACGAATATATATTGCAAACCCACAATAATATTTGAAAAACGACACAATTATATTTTGAGAACGCCAAATTATTAATTTGAAAACGCAGAATTATATTCTTGAAATACTCTTGATACGAAAATAGAGTGAGGAAAGAAATTCATTTTGATGAAAATTCTAAAATTTGATAACTGAAAAACGCAGAATGAGTTTTAAAAAACCCAGAATATATTTCGAAAACTCCAGAATACCTGTTGGAAGTTTCCTTGCTTGCCTTTTTGCTTGATGCATCGGAGCCTGTGCCAAACTCAGTGCCGTATTTGAAAACGCAAATAATAATAATAAAATGCTATATTATTGATAAAAATGAAGAAATATTTTTTGAAAATCACATAATATATTTTACAATACCACAATTATATTGAAACGGCACATATAATAAATTATAGCAAATACTCGCAGAAATAATCATTTAGAGACCAATACCCTATTCAACCTAATGGCCCAATTTAGTATTTAAAACGGCCCCCAAAATATAATTCTTATGAGAGAATACGCAGAAAATTAGCCAAATATACTAAAAATTATCTAAATTTATTAAAAATCGCAAGAAAGTTATCATACATTTATACTACAAAAACATGCCTATCATACTTCTATCTTTCGAATAAATGCAGAGTATATTCCCGAAACTCGCCAAAACTTTTACTATTTTTCGAAAAACGATATAAATATTTTAATATGAATAAAATCGTCACAAATAATTTGAAAAATCGAAAATGATATTTCAAACCTCACCATATATTATTGAAAACAAACGTCACAATATATTTCTGCGCAGAAAACGCAGAAATAATAATATTTAATAATATATCTGTAATATTTCCTTTTAATTTTTATGCATTGATAATATTTACTATAAAGATTATCTCAAATATATTGAAAAACTCTGAATTATATTTGAAAAAACGCAGAATGAGTTTTAAAAAACCCAGAATATATTTTAAAAATCTCACGAATATATTATCGAAAAAAAATTGGGATAAATCCATTTCTAAAAAGCGAGAATATACCCTTTGCCAAACCATCAAAAAATTACTATAATTCTAACTACAATCTGTACTAGAACTATATCACTTGCCATAACACTCAATGTGGAGACATATGTCTGTCAAACAGATCTGATAATATTATTCTGGTATTACTAAATCTTAAACTCTCACGAAGATATTTTGTCGAAAAAAAAAATGCACGAACCCTATATTCTAATAAGATTATTAACTTAGATATCTGACCCAACCGATTCAATTATCGTCATGAGGGTATAGAATTATATTGTTTTCAGAGATATAATGGAGCAGAACATATTATTCTTAGAGAAAAATAGACGGCAAACATAATATTTTAGGTAAACGCAACAAATAATAGTTTAGCGAAAAAACCGCAGAATAATATTATGAGCCAAACCCCACACAATATTATAATATTTAATTAGTACTTGACAACTTATGTTCTCTGCAAAAAACAACAGGGCCAAATATTATATAAGTCTTGAAAAAATGCGCAGTATTATAATTTAGTGAAAAAACTCAAACATATATATTGAAACAATACTCAGAAAGTAAACAATTCCTCGAGAAAAAACGTTCAGATATATATTGCGTAGAAAACGCAAGATGACGTTTAAAATCCCACACATATATTTAGAAAACTCAAAATATATATTATGACAAAAATTGGTTTAATAACTTTTGAAAAAACCAACACAGAATCCAATACTTTGATTTTTATCTTATGCCCAGAAAGCTCACAATATAATATCGCACAAAACAACAGCATCTACCTATATTTTACCAAATCATCTCTAAGAGTGGAAACCATAAAAAAATCGTAATAGGAAGTACATCGACAGGATGACTTTGAAACACGAAAGCCATAAAAATGCAATCAATAGAAGTGAATACGATTCAATATCTAAAAAATGAAGTAAAAGGTTCAAAAGATCTAAATGATAGATCCAAACAAACCTATAGGGCAAAATTTGAAACATAAGAGCTCCCTTTTTCAGACATGTTCTCCAACATAAGAAATTTTTATTTGAACATAGATACAGTAACAAGCGTCACATGAACGCACCACTCCCTCCAAACCATGAGAAACTCCTTCCGGGCCCACCCACATTCCTATTCTATAGATTCATAATTAAGAGCCCATCACCGATCAAAAATATCACAGAGACAGACACAAAGCATTCCCTAGGCACGCCTTGATTTTTCTTTATGTTATAGGTTATGACCGGTGAACAGAGGTCAAAAGGAAATAACCCAGAATCAGTAACAAGGTTTAAAGATAGAGGAAAATAAGAGGCTGAGAAAATGCCTTTCAGTCTGAGAAAATTTAGCCATATACAAAAATTCCATCAAATCAGAATATTAGAGAAGTAAGGCAATATTTAAACCTACAATACATATATAATCTCCTTTTGAAGATCTAAAAATATTTTTGTTAACAAGTAATATAACTTTGCTTGAAATTGTTCAACATGAACTAGATATTATACTTTGCTGAAATTGTTCTAACATGGTCTACAGATTCATATAATTATATATATATAATATATATCTAATATAATATATATAACTAATAAACAATTCCGCTTGACTTTTCTTGCCACAATTTTATAAGATTACGAGCATGTGTGATGTCAACTCCTGAAAAATAAATGAGATTCTAAATTCTAATGTAATAAATCTGATGAATTTTTTAAAACAAATACCACCTCCTACATAGTGATTTTACAACTCATCTATTTCTGTCCAATTTAAAATTTATGACATAAAATAAACAACAAAATAATAAAAATAACAAATGGGTTAATACATAAATATTTACCTGAACGTTCTTCTGTCAGCTATCTTTTATTATATTAGAAGAAGAAATATTATATTCTTTAAATTTTTTAATTACTTATTGAACATATATATAATCAATTCAGTACAATCTAAAATCAGCATATACCACATATTATTATCTGATATAAGAATGATATTCAGAACTATACAGTTTAAAATTAATATACGAGCAAATATATATTTCGCATAAAAAATACCGACAATATATATCTAGAATTAAACAAAACCAGAATTATAATATTGAAAATACGACAGAATGAGAGTATTGAGATAAAATATGACCCTTATAGCAACTTAAGTTATCATTTCAGAAGTATATATTATATAGAAGCTATATGCTATTTAAAATATAATATTGGAAATATACTTATAAAAAAACTAAATGAAAATACTATAGGTGTTTAAAAATCAGAATATATTAGACAAAACAAAAATATATAAATTTCTCTTTAGCCAAACTCAGAGTTGACATTTTTGAAAAAAGTCAGAAATACTATTTGAAAATCAATGGACCTAATATATATTAACGAAAAAACGCACAATAATATTTGAAAACAAGTACAATATATTTTAAAACGCAGAATTATTATTATAAGAAATAGCACATTTGAAAATAAACGAACAATACAGGAATAATTGAATGAAAACCAGAAAATATA
>JABUQX010118930.1:30000-35515 GCA_015478945.1 Trachelipus rathkii | reverse complement strand
ATATATATATATATATATATAGAGATATATATATATATATATATATATATATATATATATAGATATATATATATATATATATATATATATATATATAGAGAGAGTAGAGAGAGAGAGAGAGAGAGGTATAGGTAGAGAGTGGCAGTGGTGGTAGAGAGAATTACACTTCTTCCGCAACTGTGTCTCATATCATCAATGGAATACAGTTTTAAGATTTAAAATAAAATAGTACTTTGAACAGTATTTATTAGAAAAAAACAAACAATATTCCTGATTTTTGTAGAAGCTTATCCAGTAGAGTTTGCCAAAATGCAGCAAACGGTTCTCTTGTTTTGTATATTCCAAAAATTCTACTACCTGTTCGTTTCCAATATGTTTAATGCAACAAAACATAGTTGTATTTCTGTCAGTTTGTTTGTTGTGGGTAAAGCTTGAACCACCGGTTCAGCAAACTGGTTTTCAGCTCAATACCACTTTAATCTTCAATAAATTAATTTTTTTTGTATGTTTTAAATAATTATGCGATTATCTTCAGTTTAAAGAAATGCTCCTTATAGTTCTGCGAAAATAATCTTAGCCTTTAAATTAAGCTTATATAAGATGATGATATATATATATATATGCATATATATATATATAAATATATAGGGTATGGTATATATGGAGATATGGAGTATGGTTGTTATATATATGACATATATATGGTCAAAAGCCTACACCCCACAAAGAGCCCTATTTATTTAGGAGGGAACTTCTCAGGTACTTTGCCTAGGTGAACTGGACAAAGAGACCGAACCCACGCCCTTGCAGCGCACAGTCTTGCCTGATCTTAACCACCGAAAGTCATCAGTATGATATACATATATAGATATATATATATATATATATATTATATATTATATATATATATATATATTTAAGTATATATATATATATATATATATATATATATATATATATATATATAAAAATTTATATATATATATGTTATATATATATATATATATATATATATATATATATATATATATATATATATATATATATATATATATATATATATATATATATATATATATATATTTATATATATATATATAAATATATATATATATATATATATATATATATATATATATATATATATATATAAAACTGTATATATATATCATTGTATAAATCCATATTAATATATATCTATATATATAAATATAGATAAATTCAGTTTTCCGCTCTCAAAAGAAATGTAGTATTGTTTTATTTTTAATAGTAGAGCCGTAGGATTCCTAGTTTCCTTTGTAACGTATAACAACAAATATATAAAATTTGAATGTGAAATATATATATATATATGGCATATATATATATATATATGGTAGCAGTTATGCGAGTATATATATATATATATGAAAAGGTATATATATATATATTGAGTGGTAGCTGGTTTTGGGGTATCGCCACTCACTGCCGTACCTGAAATGCCCTTGCATGCATCGGATTTATGATACTAGAACTCCCTACCCTCATTTATGGAAAGAAGCAATGAACAGTTGATATATATATATATATATATATATATATATATAGAGACACGTGAAAGATATGGGCATATATATATATATATATATGCGCGTATATATATATATATATATATATGTCGAGAAGCAGGGCAGGGAGTCAGCACTTGCTTTCTGCTGACTCCTTGACCTGGGTTTCTGGCTCCGGCCCTGCCCACTGTTTTCAAAATAATCCAGCCTGACTCCCAGCTTCACTCTGTTCTGCCCAGTTCTTCTTGGCTATAGTTTCATCTCCATTTACATTATGACTATAACAATAATACCTCTAAATTATAAACTTGAATGGTATTATAAAGAAAGATTATTTGTTAGCCAATGATAATTTTTTATGTTGGTCTAGAAACATTTTGTTGAAAATTTTTTTTTGAAAATATATAAATACAGAACACTGTTCTCTTATCTTTAAATGTCTGAGATCTTCAACCAAATGAACTAATAAAATTCTGGTCAAAACTTTTGTTTCAAAATAAAACTACTGTAAAACAAATACTCCTTCAGCGATACCTTCTTTATATTTTAACTATTATTTTATCCTGAAAATAATCGCTCAGTCACCACTGAAGTGTGAGACAAAGTTGTAACTGTAAACTCCACCATATCTTGAAAATTTTTTAGATAATAAGGGATTAGTCTAGATAATAAGTGTATCTACATTACTTCCAGCTCATTTCTTTTGACATCAATGCCTTTTGGCTACGCATTTTAGGCTTTTCCAGAGGATTTTGATTAAATTTTTGTATTAAAAAGTGATTGTCATTTTCCACTCTGATTTTCTTTGTTCTGATCCCATTGGTTCCTTATAATGCTCATCAACATTCATTAGCTTCTCTTCCCCCGACATTTAAGATACGCCAGAAAGAATTCATAAATCTTTGACCTGACCCAGAGTTCATTTTGGATAATGTTGTTCATTTGAAGTCCGAAGTTCACAAAGAATATTCAAAGTTTTAATATCAGATATTCAGTAATGAGGAAAGATGCCCTGACTGTGGATCAACATAGACACATTAGAAAACCATGATTTCTTTGTTTTCCCAATATCTTTTTCTCTTGCATAATTTATCACGTTTATACCTAAAATCTCACCTTATTTTCAATAATAATAGGTATTTCCATTCTGTGATAAATTTTCCCAGCAAATGTCCTCTGCTTGAATTTTCTATGTTGTAAGGTATGAATATCAATACCTCTGAGGTTTACCTGTTCTACGCACCGGTTGTGAAGAGAAAAACTCTCGAAAAATTCCTCACTTTCAGCTTGACGCATTAAAATCTATTACCTTAATATGCACTACTTTTGTTATTTGTCTCGCATGCTTCTGGTGGCAGGCCAGCGTGAACTCCTCACCCTATGCGTGCAATCAGCTACCAACGTACTGAACATAATCTTTTCATAATTTTGGCATGTTTATTCTGAAATCAATCAGCACTTCTTTGTTTAACATTCAATAAAAACGTGTATCATCGTATCAGCCCTCAATTTCAGCTTGCTTGTCCTTACGCATCTTTCAAACGCACTAATCGTGTGGGCTGATGTTGTTGATACATGCCAATACCCCCTTCTTGATTTCTGATTTCTTGAAAACATCACAATTTATTGGATATGTTCACTTAAATGTTGAGACTAGGTATCTCTTTATTGCCAATATTTAAGCAATAATTGTTTTTTATCTTTACATATCTAAATATTAATAGCGTAAATAAATTTACCTTTTGTTTGCAATAAAACATCCATTTTCGTAACATTTTTTTAATCTTTACCTTAGTTTATAATATATCATTTCTCCTTCTAGAAATCATTTTACCAAAATTTTTATTGTCTAAAGAGAATTTTGATAAAAAGTCATTTTTCCTCACAGTTCTTTAAACTCCTCTTGCAAAAAGGTTTAATTACTATCTATAACATCAAATCCATTGTTAATCAATCGTTTTTTGAATGCTTCACTGAGACATAGATAGAAGAAGATTTCTTTAATTATTGAAATTAGTATCAACTTTGAACCGTGTTTTCTTATATATATATATATAAATATATATATATAGTATATATATATATATATATATATATATATATATATATATGGGATATATGAAAGATAGTATAGCAGTGTATATATATATATATATATATATATATATATATATATATATATATATATATATATATATATATATAGTAAATATATATATATATATACTCGCAGCTATAGTAACAAACAACAAATCCAAGTTTTTTACCCATGATCCAGATATACTTCTGGTAAGCATATTGTAAGTTTAAACACACCTATATCATTCCTTTGTCTATCGCAGTGTTCAAGGCTTTGGCCTCTCACCTCGCGAAAACAGTTAAAAAAAAAAAAATCAGCAAACTACTAGTAGCAAACAGATTTTAACATGCATAAAATAAACACTGAATTAAACAAATGCAAATCTCTCGGTCTAATTATAGATACACTTTGAAAATTTTTGATAGACGTAATGACTTAAAAGAAACTGATTTTCCTTTAGAAATGCCAAAAAATAAATAAATTTTTAAAGTAAAAAAACAAAAAAAGATTTTTTTTTTTTAAATATCATATGAATGAATGGCTAAAATGTGGAAGTGATGATAAAAGCACAAGATTTTTTGAATTTGCAATAAAATACAAGAAATTTTGAAATCCTATATAACAAAGCAAAATTTGTGTTAATGAGTAATTACTAATTATGATGCCATTAAATAAAGCAAAATGAAGAGTCTTTTTTTTGAACATTAACTCCAACTCTGGTCTACTCCCAAAACAGCTTTGACCTGGGCCCGGTCAGTACCTCTTGCTTTGACCTGGCCCAATTCAGAACTTTGGCTCCGGCCTGGTCCTGCTCCGGCTAGGGGCTCCGGTCACCAGCTCCGCTCTGGGCAGCCCCACTGTGGCCTGTATATACACCTAAGCTGAAAGAAATGAAGGAACTGATGAAATAACAAAGAAACAGCAAGAAGAAAGCCTTGAAGGGAGCCAGAAAAATTCCTTGGGAAAAAAATTGATTTTGTGAAGTTGCAATGAAAGGAAACAAAAATATCGCACCTTTCACATCACACATCTCCAGCAAAACAAAATCGTAAATTTATATCTCTTGTAATCTTAAATATATAATTCATACTTAATTCAAAAATTAAAATAACTTCCGAAATTCCATAGGTATTATACGCCAGTGTACTTTCGAACTTTCCTCTTGACCTTACTCCAGCAGAGGATTTTTAGAAATATTTGAGAATTCACCAAAGCTTTGAGAGTATGTATTTTGAACTGTATAAGTTTGTTAAAAATATACTTCTAAGGATATAACCACAAAAAAAATGTATTAGTAATCCACTTAATAAATAAACACTTGATTAATTTTATTAATAATATTTGTTAAAGCTATAAGTTTAAAACATTGTGAGTACAGATTAGGTAGTAAACTATATCGTAAGTGATGCTGGTTTAAAACTAAAGTAAAAGAAGAACACGACGCCACAAACATTGACACAATGACACACACACACACACACACACACACACACACACACACATTAACACCCACACATGGTATATAATAATCATATTGTTTCTCTTAATATTATATATTAATAAAAATAAAAAATTTTATAAGTTTTTAAAGAGTCTGTAAACTACGTCTTACTCTTTCCCTAAAATGAACTACATTTAACGAAATGTGAATTACTTTGGTTATTTGTAAAATTGAATACTCTAGTTAAATATATTCTCTGCTGAACAATTGGATTGTGTCGATCGTCGTCTACTCAGTTGTTGTCTTAGTGAAAGTTCCCAACAGATTAGTAATTAATCTTTGAAAAACAGACTTTTAATTCATATATTCCAATTTGCAAATGAATTTGCAGATTTATCGCAGATTTCCAAAGATGTCATGGCAGAGAAAGTTGATTAGATTCTATAT
>JABUQX010118930.1:17500-25000 GCA_015478945.1 Trachelipus rathkii | reverse complement strand
GATGATTATAATGATTATAAAATAATCATATATATAATATATAATATATATATAATATATATATATATATAATATATATGAGTATATACTATATATATATATGATATAATATATATATATATATATAATATAAAATTGAGAGAGAGAGAGGAGAGAGAGAGAAGAAGAGAGAGAGAGAGAGAAGAAGAGAGAGATTTTCATTTCAAACAAAATGTAAGTTGCTTTAAAAGGCTCTTATAACCTCATCAGAAATATGTGAACATACATTGTAAATGTTTTAACCAAAATAGAATTGCTAAGATAATAAGCATCATAAAGTTTTACCCTATAACCTCATAACCTTTCATCAGCTAATGTAAATTATATCCTAAAACAGGTTCCCAACTGGGCCGTAGCGCCCCACTGGTGGCTTCATAGAAAGGAAATGGTCGAGTGGAAAAAGAATTTTAGTTTATTGCGAGCTTTATACCTTAAAAACAAAACCTAAAATAAAAAAATGTATATATATTATATTATATTATAATAGGTATATATATAATATATATATATATATAAATATATAATATATATACATATATATTAATATACTATATAATAACAATATATATAATATATATATATGTATAATATTATATAAGATAGATATAATATATATATTTTATCATAATTAATATATATATGATATATATATATGATATATATATATATATATATATATAGATATCAATATATATATATATATATATATATTAATTATATAATATATTAAATTTATGTATTATAGAGGTTAAAATATATATATATATAATATAGTATATATATAGATATATATATAATATACTTATAATATATATAATATATTATAATATATAGATATATATAATATATATATGAAGAATTGCTTGGAGGTATTTGAAAATTTCGTGAATGATAAAAAGTTAAATTAATAAAAAAATAAAAAGAACTAAATACTTATGCATTTTCGAAAAAAGCAGATGTAAATATGTTGAATCATAGTGAAGGATTACGGAACTTTTAATTGATTTGCAATTAATTGTTAACAAAACATCGGTATTAATGCAATAAAATGAACCAGAAGTCAGGGTTTGTAAAATGTCGTCATACCTTTTAGCAAATGTGCCAGATATTGACTATGAAAAAATTAATTCCTGGTACCATACAATTATTAAATAACATATTATATATATATATATATATATTATATATATTATATATATATATATATATATATATATATATATATATATATATATATATAATTTTTATTTATATTATATTTATGTTTACATTATATTAAGATTCACTTTGGAATGTTTATATTTATCCATAAAAAATATCTGGCACCCTTGCTCTGTCTCTGATTCTGTCCTGTCAATTAACAGCGTTTTAATTCGTTGTGGAAGGGTTAGACGTCTGAATAAATGTTTTATTTTTTTTGGAATTATAGAGCTCATATAGTCAGAATCAAAAAAAGAAGTCTGTAGACATACAATCGTGAATATTTGAAGGTCATTCCATTGACAAGTAATCTCAGCCACCATTATGTCTTCTCTGTTGAAAAATAGTATTTTACAGAAAAATGTACCCAGACAAGGTAAAAGAAGGCTTGCCTTATTTTAAAGCACTTCAAGATAAATATCATAACAGAAAATCCATTCAAAAATGCTTACTAGTGCTACATCAAAAATTGATGACGGTTTAATATGCTCATATAATATCTCAAAAATGATTGCCAAATCAGCTAAGCCTCATACCATTGGTGAAGAGCTACTCTTGCCAGCAAAAGAGGAGGTACTTCGCACTGTGGTACATCATCCTTCGCCAAGCCAAATTAAAGCAGTTCCGCTTAGCAATAATTCTGTTCACAGGAGGATTGATGAGATGGCCGATAACATTGAAGAAACCTTATGTAACATACTAAAAACTCAACAATGTGGTTTACGAGTCTACTCTGCCTGGCAATGAATCATTACTTTTAGGTTATGTGCGCTTTATTAAGGATTCAAAAGTTGTTCAAGAGTCACTTTTTGCAGAGGAGCTTGAAACAGACACCAAGCGAAGTCAGTGTTTCCAACTTAGACAGTGTTTCAAAACAGAAATTATTCCCATGAGAATATTATTGCTACTGCTCATAAACGTGGGTTAGATCAAACACCGTTTCAATATTTCTTGCACTTTTTAAAGAAAGTGTATATCAATGTTCTTACAGTCCTGTCATTCATAGCACCTTGAGTCGCAAAGAACTTAAGTCCCGATTTAATAAATCCTTTGGTGTTGTTATCAATCACATCAATAAATAAAATTAAATCTCATTCTCTTAATTCCCGATTATTTCGACAGCTCTGCATCTCTAATGGGAAAGAATTTGAACGTTTGCTGCAACATACTGAAGTTCGATGGCTATCAAAAGGCGATTGCTTAAAGTGATTTTATTCCCTCTTTAATTCTGTCATTGAATTTTTTTCGAGGATCTAAAAGTAGCCATTTGAGTGAAGAACTCGAGGCCTGCAAATGTGATATTGCGTATATGACTGATTTATATAGTAAACTCTATGACATGAATTTTCAGTTGCAAGGCAGTGATATAAATCTTCAAGCAAAATCAGTTATTTGCTCAATTATTGCGAAGCTTTCAGTATTCAAACAAAAATAAAATAGGGTCGTAGGGAGCTGTCTCAATTTCCGAAAATGACACAGTTGCAAAACGATGGTAATTCCATATTAGATGACGACATCCTGATTTTTTATGACCATTTGAACTTACTGCACCAGAATATGAGGCGCAGATATCAAGATCTTGTAAATTTCCAAGTACCAAATTGGTTAATCAATCCGTTTTCCGAGTTATGAAATAGAGTCCACTATGCAAATGGAGTTGATTGTTTTCAAAATGACTCCCTTTAAACAATCATACCAGGAATTCTGATTACAAAAGGATATTCCTGAAAAGTACCAAAAATTGTGGGAAGCTGTCAAAAAAATAATCATTGCTTTCCCAACTTCCTATATGGCAGAGCAAGGTTTTAATGATGTCGCTCGACTGATAACTAAGCAGAGAAAATTCATATAAGTCGTCAAGGGGGGGGGGGATTTGCTACTTCTTTTAAGCAGCACTGAACCTTATATACTAAATCCTGCGAGTAAACACCAAAGTCAACCATCACATTAAATATATAAGTATAACCTTAGGTAAGTTATCATATACAGAGCTGGGCTTGCTTTATTTTTTGACAACAGTACCTTTTTATAAACAACTCGTCTCTTTTCAACTAAAATTAATTTAAAAATAATAAATTTTACAGAGTCATTAATAAATCTGTGTACAAAGTAAAGTAAACCAAACTTCACAATCATAGCTAAACTCATCAGCAAATTTGATTAGCAGAAAGATTACTGTTCATAAACAAAATAAAAATTTATGTGATTTTCGATATTAAAAATTTTAAAAGTTTTATTTCTATTGTATAATGTTGATATGGTATGTCAATTTAAGGTTGTTATGGCGGGCTGTGGCCGGTAAACTGACCGGGAGTGGGTGGTGGGAGCTTGACAAAAAAATGGGAATAACCAACTCCCCACCCCACCACTCCATCACCAGGCCGGCCTCAGTTTATTTATTCAAAGGGCCGCTCCCGGCCAACAAAGCACAGTAGTGGAACACACCACCCGCAACCAATGTACACCTCAAATAACAACTTAAACTTTGAATACCAATATAAACCACTATAAAATAGAAATAAAATTTTAAAATCTAATATCAAAATAACAATAAAATATTTTATTTGTTTATGAACAAGTAATCTTCCTGCTATTCCAATTTGCTGATGAGTTCAGCTATGTTTGTGAAGTCTTGTTTTACTTTACCTTATGTAAACAGATTTAATTAACATAATCTCATGTAACAAAATTTAAAATTAGATTTTTATATTAAAACTAAGTTGAAAAGATAGACGAAGTTATTTATAAAAAGGTACATGTTTCAAAATAATAAGCAAATAAAATGTTGTATTTGATAACTTAGGTATCTTATAACTTATACTTTTGTATTTAATGTGATGTTGACTTTGGTGTTTACTCGCAAGATTTAGTATATAAGGTTCAATGCTGCTTAAAAGAAGTCGCAAATCACTCCTCTTGAAGACTTGTAAGCGATTTATCTGCTTAGTTAACAGCCGAGCGACAGCACTAAAACCGCGCTCTGCCATATATGAAGTTGGGAAAACAATGAAAAAAATTTTGATAGCTTCCCACAACTTTGGGTACTTTTCAGAAATATCTTTTTGTAGCCAAAATTCCTGGTATGATTGTTTAAAGAGGGGCTTTAATTCGAAGTCAGTTTGTAAATCAATCAACTCCATTTGCATAGTGGACTCCACTTCATTTGTGCATAACTCGGAAAAGGGATTGTTTAACCAATCTGGTACTTGGAGATTTACGAAATCTTGATATCTGCACTTTATATCCTCGTACAATAAGTTCGAATGGTCACAAAAAATCAGGAGGTCGTCATCTAATATGGAATTACCATAGTTTCCCAGCTGTGCCATATTCGGAAATTAAGACAGCTCCGTACGACCAATATTTTGTTTAAATACTGAAAGCTTAGCAATAAATGAGCAAATAACTGATTTTGTTTTAAGAAGGTTTATATCACTGCCTTGCAACTGCAAATTAAGGTCATTGAGTTTACTATATAAATCAATCATATACGCAATATCACATTTGCAGGCCTCCAGTTCTTCACTCAAATGGTTCCTTTTAGATCCTCGAAAAAAATTCGGTGACAGAATTAAAGAGGGAATAAAATCACTTTAAGCAATCGCCTTTTGATAGCCATCGAACTTCAGCATGTTGCAGCAAACGTTCAAATTCTTTCCCATTAGAGATGCAGAGCTGTCGAAATAATCGGAAATTATGAGAATAAGATTTAATTTTATTTATTGATGTGATAACAACACCAAGGGATTTATTAAGTCGGTCACTTAAGTTCTTTGCAACTAAATGTTGCCTATGAATGACACAGTGCACTGTAAGAACATTGATTACAGCTTTCTTTAAAAATGCAAGAAACCCTCTATAACGCCCTGTTTGTGCTGGTGCGCTGTCAGTCGCACGAGCAATAATATTTCTCATTGGAATTTCTTTCTTTTTGAAACACTGCTCTAAAGTGGAAAACACTGATTCGCTTTTGGTGTCTGTTTCAAGCTCCTCTGCAAAAAGTAACTCTTGAACAACTTTCGAATCCTTAATAAAACGCACATAACCTAAAAGTAATGATTCATTGCCAGGCAGAGTAGACTCGTCTAACTGTAAACCAAATTGTTGAGTTTTTAGTATGTTACATAAGGTTTCTTCAATGTTATCGGCCATCTCATCAATCCTCCTCTGAACAGAATTATTACTAAGCGGAATTGCTTTAATAATTTGGCTTGGTGAAGGATGATGTACCACAGTGCGAAGTACCTCCTCTATAGCTGGCAAAAGTAGCTCTTCACCAATGGTATGAGGCTTCCCTGATTTGGCAATCATTTTTGAGATATTATATGAGCAGATTAAACCGTCATCAATTTTCGATGTAGCACTAGTAAGCATTGTTTGAATGGACTTTCCTTCATGACATTTGTCTCGAAGAGCTTGAAAATAAGGAAAGCCTTCTTTTACTTTATCAAGGTGCATTTTTCTTATGATGATCTAAAGCCTCGATGGATTCATAGCTTCGTTTGTAATAATACTTTTTTACACAGAGAAGACATAATGCTCTGAGAACTCTCGACTTCGTCAATGAACAAATGCAACCTTGCCAAATATTCCACATTGTACTGTCTACAGACTTTCTTTTTTTGATTCTGACATGACTATGAGCTCTATAAATTCAAAAAAAATAAAACATTTTTCAGACACTATAAACACCTTCCAACAAACAAAAATTGAAAACAGCTGTAAACTGACAGCTGACAAGAATCAGAAGACCAGAGAAGGGTGCCAGATATTTTTTCATGGAATTAATTAAAAAATCCAAATAAAATATTCGTATTTAATATATATATATATATATATATATATATATATATATTATATATAGATATATATATATAATATATATATTTATAATAATATATATAATATATAGTATATATATATATAATATATATGTGTATATCATTTTAATAATTGATGGTGACACAGAGAAATATTAATTTTTACTAATTAGTCATATCTGGCACATTTGCTAAAGGTATGACGACATTTACAAAACGTGAACTTCGTGGTTCATTTCGTTATTGCAATTGAATACCCGATGTTTGCTTCACAATAATTGCAAAGTCAATTTAAGAAAGTTCGTATTCCTCATATGATTCTTGCAACATATTTACCTTTTTCGAAAATGACTATAATATTTATTTTATTTTTAATTAAATTAACTATTTTATCATTTCAAACAAATTTTTCAAATCAACCTCCAAGAATTCCTCATAATATATATATATATATTATATATATTAATATATAATATATATATATATAGATAATATATTATATATATAATATTATTATATATAATATATATATATATAATATATACGCTATATTACTAATATATATATATATATATATAATATAATATAATAATATATATAATATATATAATATATTATATAATATATTATATATATATATATTGATATAATCATATAATATTATATATATATATATTTATATATATATTATATATATATAATACAAATATATATATATATTATATATATATATATATATTATATAATATATTATAATATTATATATATGATAAGTATATATATATATATAAGATTTTCTATAATGAATTTTAACTACAGAATCTATCTGTCTATCTTCGAGGCATCTTTTTTTTTTCAGTTCATATAGTTTTATAAGGATAAAAGTCATCGCCCAAAACTAAAAACTAAAGCACTCTTTTCCAGCTGAACCATTTCCTCCCTAGGAACGGCCCACCCAGTGGGCGCTACGCCCATTGGGAACACTGTTATAGACAATAAATTGTTACATTACTGAATGGAAAAGGCTTATTTGAGGTTAAGGTTAAAACTATGTTATTGAATAGCTTTATTAATCAGGCAATTAATGCTTATTTTATTAAAAACATTATAATGTATGAATAAAACAGCAAACTTAAGGGAAGGAAAAATACAAAAGTTTAAAATCATACCCTTACATACTATTTCTTGAAATGAATCTTTAACTCATCTATCGTCCTCATCTCTCGAATCTTTATTTTTCTCTCTAGTCTCTCCCACTCCATATAAGATATTTAAAATAACATAATATATACTATAAATAAATTATATAAAGATAAGCTGCTTATTATATATGTAAAAGATTATTTTATGATAGATATAAAAAAATAAATATATTATAAATATTCCTCTCTCTCTAACTATTCTCTCTCTTCTCTCTCTCTCTCTCTCTCTCTCTCTCTCT
>JABUQX010118930.1:0-12500 GCA_015478945.1 Trachelipus rathkii | reverse complement strand
TTTTCAAAGAATTTTCTAAATTTCCCCTTCAGAACTTTTCTCCTTTTTTTCCCCGTTATTTCTTCATTATTATATATCTGACGTCCTTCATTTTTTCTATTTTCTATCAACTTGTCTCACAAAGGTAAAAAAAATATACGATCACATCAGTCGGTTCGGGAGAGCCGGAGCCGAGCCGGAGCCTGGACGAGGGCTTGTGGGAAGTCGCACAAAGGTTCGGATGGAGCCGGAAGTCGTAACAGAACTTTCTTTAAGAAGTGGTTTGCAGCGGAGCGGAGCCGGGGCCAATTAGTTTGTAGCTTAGAGCCAAGGTGGAGTTGGTGTCATAAAAAAAGAAGCTGGCTCCGGCATTGTGCTATTTTTAATAATTTAATTGGGTTAATTACATAGCTCCAACACAAATTTTGCTGACGTATCGAGATTTATCTTCTTATGCGATTTTGTTGAGACGCTGAAATCGAAAAATCATACATCACTTCCACTCTTCATATGAAAAGAAAAAAGAAAAAAAAAAAATGAATATGATCTGAATCTAACCAAAAAAAATTATTTTTACTATTTGAACATTTCACAAATTGCTTGGAAGATATTCTTTAATTATTATTTGTCCTACAATAGAATTTAGAAGATCTATAATTAGGAGAGTACACATTGTTTTATTCAAATTAGGGTCTGGATCATCCAATCGTTTTGCTCTGTTACCTGATTATTTTTTAATTTAATTGATTTTTTTTTTTGCAATTTTTTAATGTTTCTTGTGAAGTGAAGGCAAAACTGAACGTGATGACAAAGATCAATACAGAATCTATTTGACTTCAGATGCCACAATATACATATGAAATCAAACTATCGGATCATAGGTAACGGCACAATAACTTAAAGATTGTGTTTGTTTACTTTTTATTGCTCTGCATATACTAAATTTTTATTATTATATAATAAATATTTATTATATATATATATAATCTATATATATATATTATAATATATATATATATATATATATAATATTTATATTTTTATTTTTAATTTTAAATATTTATTATATTTATATAATATATATATATATATAATAATATATTATATTATATATATATATATATATTATATATTTATTTATATATATATATAATAATATATATATATTAATATATATTAATTATATATAGTTATAATATATATATATATATATATATATATTATATATATATATATAGTATATTGGGAGTAAATAAGTAATAAATTACTTAAAGCGAATCAGTAACCACCATTCTATCTGAAAAACTCGGATACTAATACATAATTTGATACTAATTGGTTACCAATTTCAATAGTCAAAATTCTTCTCTCTATGTACAGTAAAGACATGTCAAAGAACCGATGATTGTAATGACTTGTTGTAGGTAGCGTTAAATATTTTTCCCTAAGGGAGGATTTAAAAGACTGTGTGGAAAATGACTTGAACGGAGGTCTCTTAGACAATAAAAACTTTGTTAAAATGATTCTAGAACGAAGTGTATGTATGTTAACCAAAGGTAAGATTTAAAAATGCTCTCAGCTGACGGCTGTTAAATATTAGAAATGGTTTTTGAACAAGGGCAAAGGTAAATTTATTATGCTATTAATATTAGATATGTAGACAAAGATAAAAACAATTTACTAAATGTTAGCAATAAAAACCTAATCGAACATGTTCAGTGAACATACCAATAAATTGGCGGTTGTTGGTTTCAAAAGAAATCGAAATCAAAAAAAAGTAAAGAAGTATCCTGAGCTTTCAACACGCATCAATATTGATCAGCGTTTGAATAATTACATAACGACACGAACAAGAGAACTGAGGAAACTGGTCCAGATGTGATACAGATTTAATTGAATGGTTAACAAAGAAGTGTTAGTTGATTTTAGAATAAACATGCCAAAATTATGAAAGCTTATGTTCAATTACGTTATTGTGATTGGCTCGCATGAGGTGAGGGAGTTGCACACTTTACAATACTCTTGCAGAAACAAGCAAGACAAATAACAAAAGTAAGTACGTGTCCAAATTCAATGAATTTTAATGCGTCATAGTTGAAAAGTGAGTAACACCTGAAGTTTCTCTCCCAAACAGTTAATGAGAGCTGATTGAAACCCTCGGGAGAATTAGAAATATTCATTTACTTACCACATTATAAAATTCAAGCGAGGACTTGACAGATGGAAAAATTTATACAGATGGAAATACTAATTTAATGTATTAGAATAAAGTTAGACTTTCAGGATAAATGACAAAAATTTCGTAAAGAAGGAAAAGAAGAATGTAACTGAAACCAAAAAAGTTTGTCGGCATCTATGTTGATCCACAGTTCAGAATCTTCCTCATTACAGATAATATATTAAAGCTTGGAAGTATTCTTTGTTGAAACTAGGACCTTGAACACATGAATACTTATCCAAAATGAATTCTGGTTCGGGTCAGATTTCATGTTCTTATTGGCTTTTAATACATCGGAATAAGATATAAAATCCTGGAGTAAAGATCAAGTTGGAAATGCACATCCTCAGTAAAGAAATTTAATTTGCAAAAAAGCTTTTAATACACTCCGAAAGCTAGACTTTAATAAGCTTTAAAAGTCTTAAAGAAATCGACTGGAATTCGATGTCAACAGTTATGGGGCAATCCCTTATTATGCCTAAAAATTTCAAGCGGACTGCGTGGTTAACAGTTACGCTTTGTCTCACACTATGTGAGTGCTTTTTGAGCGTATTATTTTTAGGTTTAAAAAATAATGAAATCAAAATATAAGGGAATCGTTAAAGGCAGTAATTTCGTTAAAATTAGTGTATTTTGGGAAATAAATTATTCATCAAATTTCGTGAATATTTTCAAAGATGAACATTTAAAGTTAAAAAAAGTAAGTTAATTAAATCTTGGATCTTTTATGATAGTCTGAATTTCAACCAAAAATGTTTTTTAATCATTAAGAATTTCAGTAAAACCCATCTTAACTGTAAGGCCATGAAATTTATATAATTTAGAGAATTAATGATATGTAAATGGAGATGAAATTAATAACTAAGAACTGGGCCGGAGACGGAGCTGGAGTCGGAGCTGCGTTAATTTAACAATGATGGCAGCCGGAGCCGAGTCGAGCGAAAGTAAATTTACCTTGATTCCGCAGCCTTGCTTATATATATTATATATATAGATATATATATATTATATATATATAATATATATATATAATATATATATATATTATATTATATATATTTTATATATATATGATATATATAATATATATACTATATATATATTATATTATATTATATATATATATATATCATATATAATATAATATATCATCATCAGCTGTCCCTTGCTTCCCCATAAATGAGGTGGGAGTTCAAGTATACATCAGAACATCCGATGCATGCAAGCAGCATTTCCCAAGGGCCAAAATAAATGACTAGAGATACCCAAAACTAGCTACCACTCAATTATTTAATATATATTATATCTATATATATATTTATTATTAATATATATATATATATAATATATATATTAATTATATATATTATATATATTATATATTATTATTCACATTTCAAAATTTTATTACTATGTGTTGTTATACGTTACACAAGGGAAACTGAAATCCTACGCTCTATATGCATAAACATACTACATTTCTTCTAAACAAAACACAATTTATATATAATAATTATTATAATATATCATATTATAGTATATTATATATATTATATATTAATTTATTTATATATATATTATATATATATATATACTATAATAGCAATTTAAAGAATAGAAAGATTATGTCAGAACTACAAACAGTATTTTTCTTTTGAATAGATAATTGCATTACAATTATTTAAAATTTCAAAAAAAATTCTTCATGGAAGATTTAAAACTAGTATTGAGCTAGAATCGGTTTGCTGAATCGTAGCTCTAAATTTCCTAGCAAAGATCAAACCGGCGGTTAATTATTTGCATGTTTAATTAAACATTGAGCGAACCGGTAACTTAAATACTTTTAGCAAAGCAGAGAATCGTTTGCTAAAATTCGGCAACTTGCTACTGGATAAAAGCTATAAAATCGGATATTGTTGATGTTTCTAATAAGTGTTGCTGAAAATACCTTATTTATATTTACCACAAAATCTGTAAAACTGTAAAATTCAGTAAATGATAATGAAACGTATTGGAGAGAAATATACATCTCTCTCTCTCTCTCTCTTCATCTCTCTTCATCTCTCTCTCTCTCTCTCTCTCATCTCTGCATCTCATCATCTCATCCATACTCTCTCTCTCTACTTACTCAAATATAATTATATATATAATATATATAATTATACATTATATATTATATTATATATATAGATATATATATTATATATTACACACACAATATATATTATATATATAATATATATATTATATATATATATATATAGATTATATATTATATATATATATATATATTAATATATATATATATATATATATATATTTATATATATATTATATATATTTATTTATTATATATTTATTATATTATAATAGATATATTATAATTATATTATATATATATATATATATATTATATATATATTATTATTATAGAGAGAGAGAGAGAGAGATAGGAGAGGAGCGAGAGAGAGAGAGAGGAGAGACCTGAGGCGATGCTGGATGAAGACGGAGATAAACTGAGGAGGGTGGTGTTGGCTTTTGCTAGCAAACTGAGAGAAGCGGGCCTGGGCATGAACGTAGATAAAACAGAAATTATGAGAGGAGGTGAGAAAGGGTAAGTGTGGTGGGGTGCGATGGTGTGGTGATTTAAAACGTAGAGAATACAATATCATGGGGGGAGTATATGGTTAGAAGAGGAGGAAGTTGCCTTTGGAGATTGCGAGCGATTGATAATACGGACTTTGGAAAACGTTAGGCTTTGTATTGCCTGATCATCAGGGATAATGGATTGGGGGGAGCTGGAAGAAGTTAATTTTCGAGAGCCTTGTTAACCCGGTTCTTCTTATGGTCGGGAAAACTGGAGTATGACAACAGAGAGGAGAGCAGAGTGCAGAACTCTGAAATAAATGTACTTGAGAAGGATGCCGGGAAAGCCAGGAGGACAAGTGAGAAACGAAGAATTAGAGAAGGTTTATAGGAGTAAAACCTATTATAACAAAGTAGAATTGTAGAAGACTAAGGTGGTGGGGGCATTTGGAAAGGATGGAGCGTGCAGAGTGGCCAGGGAGGAGGTGTGGACTGCGAGACCGGAATTGAGGCAGACCAGGGAGACCACGGAGGAAAATGGAAGGATCAATAGAAGATTCGCTGAGAAGACATCAAATGCCATCTATGATTCAGCTGATCGAAGAAAGGGTCTTGGAAGATAGAAGGGAGTGGAAGAAGAGGTTGGCCGTTGTTACTCATGTGCTGAAGGCTCATAAATGGCCTCTGGAGCGCATGTAAGATGTAAGAAGATATAATATTATATATATATATAGACTATAGTAATTATTAGTATACTATATATATATATTTATTATATTATTATACTATATATATTTATTATATATATATATAATATATAATTATATATATATATATATATATTATATATATATTATATATATATATATATTTATATATATTATATATATCAGTATATATCCAGGGGGGCTCGTGGCCTGGTTGCAGGTTTGCACAACCACAATTTTATACAACTTGCCAGTTAGTGTTGCAACTATGCTATTATTTTTCAGTTCTTTTAATTTTCTTTACAAGTATTTCAAATATTAAAGGAAATCAACAGCGTCTAATTATAATAACACTCCAATGATTTATTATTTATAAAAAAACAGTCATCAGATTTTAGTTAGTCCAAATGTCAAATCAACATGATTGTTGCAGACCGTTACAAACACATGCCCTATACGCTTTTGAGGAGAAAAATGTGTGTGAAAATAATGGACCGCGTGGGCGCTTTTATACCTACAACATGTGGTTGCATATCAAGAACAACCGCTTTGCTTTCTGTACTGAAATAAATTTGTGAATACGAAACAATTTGGAAAATTGACTCATGTTCCAAAAATTAACGTCTCGGCGAACGAACGAATATGTGTTGCTTGCGGTTTGTCAGATCTCTTGGTTTTATTAGTATTATATTCTCTCTCTCTCTCTCTCTCTATATATTTTATTATAGGTACAGAGGTATTATATATATATATATAATATATATATATATTTTATATAGTATATATATATATTATTATATATATATATATATAATATATCATAGATATATATTATATATTTATTATATAGATAATATAATATAATATATATATATATATATTTATATATATATATATATATTATATATATTATAATTATATATATATTTAATATAATATATTATATATATATATATATTCAGGGGCGTATACATAAGGTAGGTAGGGTAGGTAGCTCCTACCCAATATTTTTAGTCTTTTTAATAAATAAATTTAAATGGTTAAAATGTTTACTAAATTATTACAAATTTATATATGAAAATGAAAAAAAGAAACTGATTTATAAAATAAATTTTAGAAAAAACAAGTACATTAGTATTTAGCAATTACAATAATTAATTTATTTGGAAATTTCTTCCCTACCCCTGTTCCTTAAGAGTAAAACTTCTAATTCTATGGCGTTACGTAAGTTGCATTTTTCGATATTGATATTTTACTGGCCAGACCGGTCATCTACCTTGCTGAACGATCGAATTAAATTTAGAAATGTGAGAAAGAATTTTGATTCTCTCTCTCTCCTCTCTCTCTTTCTCTCTCTCTCTGCCTCTCTCTCTCTCTCTCTCTTCTCTCTCTCTTTCTCTCTCTCTCCTCTCTTTCTCTCTCTCTCTTTCTCTCTCTCTCATCTCTCTTTCTCTTTCTCTTTCTCTTCTCTTTAACTATCCTACTGTTGCTAGGGCAATTGAGCTATTGAGTTTACTGTGTTTACTGCTTTAAGGATCTGTAAAGTATATGTTTTTAATAAAAATGTTTATAATTGAATAAATGACTGACTCATAGTATAATGTTGAAAAGAATTCTTTTGAATGTTAACATATGATATGCACAAACTATGAATAGCGGCATTTACACTCGGTTAATATTTGCGCCTGCCGTGCGCACCGCAGGTGTTACGCGGACAATATATTGCGCCTGCGGAGCGCCACGCGGCACGTAATTACGCGGAAAATATTGGCGCCTGCGCTACGCGGCGGGCAAGAGACGGCTCGCGGTGGAACCGTCGGACTGGAACGAGGACAGGCAATCATGCAAACTATAATATACACAATTCAATTCCCATAACTAATATACAAATAGGTAGGCAAAATATAATAGGAGCTGTATCTCATGATCAGAGGTAGGCTAGAAAAGCTAACCCAAGTAGGAGCAGCCTAGCACTTCATAATAACCACCAATCGAATCCTCATACCTTATAACATAGGGGTAGCACCAAATATTAGGGTGTTTCGATGATCAGGGTAGGGCTAGAGAAAAGCTAACTCATATCTAGGACAGCATCCTAGCACTGAATTAATATAGCACCAATCGATTCCTTATACCTTATAACCGTAGGGGTAGAACAGCCAATATTAGTTTCTAGGGCTCAGGGGAGGCTAAAAGGCTCGGAAAAATGGTACTCACTTGGCACTTATGTGGCACTCACTTGTCACTATCTGGCATGTACTCACTTGGCACTCATTGGCACTCATCTGACACTCTCTGGTTACTCCTCGTGGATCTCGTAGGACACTCTAGAAAACTCTTACGTGATTGGGAACCATTTCCAACATTTTTTTGTTGGGTATTGAAACCTCAAATAAATCTGAGTCAATCAAAGCTGAACTATCAATAAATTGAGTCATCAAAACTGAAGCCATCAACACAAGGATGCCATCAAAGTTCGAGTCATCAAAGTTGAGTCATCATAAAAGCTGAGCCATCAAAGTTGAGCCATCAAGTTGAGCCATCAAACTGAGGCATCAAATCTTGAGGCACTCAAAGCTGAGGCATTAAAATATCGAATTAAATAATCGATAACAAGGGTGTGTGTGTGTGAGGTAAGTGTAAAGTGTCTTATTGGGTGTAGTGTAAAGTGTCTATGGGGTGATGTAGTGTCTAGAGGTTGCGCTGTACAGTGTCTATGGCAGTTGGGTGTATACGGTGGTATAAAGTGTTCATAGTGTGTGTGTTGTGTGGTGGTGTGTGTGTGGTGTTGTGTGTGTGTAGGTGTGAGTGGGGATGAAGGATAAAATGAACTCAGTTAGGACAGGTACATAAGGAGAGATCCATACAGGTCAGGTACCTACAAGACCTCAAGTTAGGACAGTTACCTACCCCAGGATACAGCGACACGGTACCTACATGAGCCGATTTAATCCATTTAAATCCACTCACGGACCTTATGAAATAGTCAAAATATCGCACAAATAGCTATCGATACCCGAAAATCGAGGCCAAACTCGACATTGGGGGTCAATAAACCCCCAAAGGAAGCGGCACAAAAACTGAGGGGGGGCACGTAACGGACGGTTGCTACCTTAAACGTCTCTGGTGCACCCTTCCTCGAAGGTCGGTGCCAAAAATACAGGCTCAGGAAACAAGCTGACAAATAATCGATACATATCGACCCAAAAATATCGATATTTTACCGATATTTTACACGGACGAATATGTGTAGTTACTACTTAATAAATATATATATATATATATATATATTATATATAATATTATATATATTTATATATATATTTTATATATATATTATAATATATATATTATATTATATATATATATATAAATATATATAATATATGATATATATAGTTACATATATATATATATATATATATATATATTTTTATAGTATATATATATATAATATATATATATAAATATATATATTATATTATATATATATTATATCATATATAATTGTTGTATGTGATGTAGATGCAAACCAACCTATAATTGTACGAGGAGCGCCCACTGATATATATATATTTTATATATATATATATATATATTAAATATAATTATATATTTATATATATATATATATATATAATCATATATATATATATTATATATATATTTTATATATATATATATATATATATATATATCAGGGGCGAATTCTTATTGCTTGCTTAGCATGCAGCGCATGCTTAAGGGAAAAATAAAGTTAAAGGAAATTTTGAATTGTCAGTATACTGTAATTTGAGAATAAAGATTCGATAATTATTCTTCAGTTCTAATGTCTATTGAAGATATTCAAATTTATTTTAATTTGTATTCTGGAGCGGCCAACGTGAATAAAACTTTCGCAAGTCAATACGATGCTTGCGGTAGCTCGAGCGCCTGCCTTTCTGAGAAAGTTTAAAGTAATAAACAGGTGCGCACGCATGAAATTCTTCATGGCGAAAACATCATGAAAGCTTGCGGAAACTTTAACAGCAAGCAAAGTACAATGAGCTAGGGAAAACAGGCCATTTCGGAATTTCTCTATCCTTTTGTCGTTCCCCATGTGGATTCTACACAAATCTTAAATTTTAAATTTTCGGCCTTCATTTTTTCCCAATAAAGTTTTTTGGGGGCTAAAAGACTATTTTTGAGCCAAAATCTACTCGTAAAAACAACTATAAATGCGATTGTATATACTAATAAACGGGATGAGCACTCTTCGCTAATTTCCATAAGTTTTATTTAATATTCACTATTAATTATTTTTTATTCCTAAATAAGTTTTTCTTTCAAAAAGCATATATCTTTAACTTTATATGACATAAAAAATAGTTGGCAAGAATTTATTAGTTATTTCAATTGAAACTTAATTTGGGAAGGAAAGTATTAATATTGTTTGCTATTAGGTAATTACTGCTATAGTTCGTTCAGATTTTTAAAACGTTTGAAGTGTGTGAGTTTTTATTTCACGTTATTGCTTTTTAAAATTCTTTAAAGTGGAAACTTTAAATAATGAAAAATAATGTAAAATAGCTGGATTACCCACTGCGTGACAAATCGCTATTATAGGTCATCTCGAGGGACAAGAAAGACTGATCTTCATTCACTAGCATGATTTTCAATTTGAACGCTTTGCAGGTGACTTCAAATTCGTTCGACATTTTTTGGTGAGGTGAGAGATGAAGAACAATTTCTCGAGAAAAATAGAAGAGGGCAAGATTATCTTAAGTAAAAGAAGCCGCAGCGTTGTGCAAATCAGCAAAAAAACCAGGCGTTTTTCATCAAACATCAAACTCTCAGCTGGGTTTTTGGGTTTGGTCTTTGGGATTTTGTATTTTTTGTATCGTCAGCCTTTCTTTATGTAGATCTTAATCCAATATCACTCCTGCTAATGTCATCGATGTTTAAGATACAGTCTCCAAATTTAAAAACTAGCGGTATATGAGAGAAACTGCAACTTTTTGCTATATTTGAAACAAGTTCTAAATAAGCTTCACAAAGCTCCGAAAATGTTCTACTAAGCATGTTTATATATTTTTGTGTATCACTTTAAATGTGAGAAATAGGTCTGGCAGAAGGTTTACTATTTAACAGATTTGATTCCCTTTCAGATTGGGAAACTTTTTGAATCAAAAATTATTTTACTTATATAATTGTATAATATTTATATATATATAATATATTATATAAATATAATTACGTAATTATTATACTTATATATTTATATATATATAATTAGTATATATCTATATCATATTTAATCTATATATATATAAATCTAAATCAAAAGTATACCATCAAAATATATAAAGTAGATTATACCTATACTTATACAATATTTATAAGTAAATATATATATATATAATATATCATATATATATATGATAGGTAGAGACTATCGAGAAAAATTAAAAAAAGCCAAAGGATCATCGGGAGTAAGAAATAGGAGTTCTAATGAATGGAAAGGAGGTTGACAGAATTAAGTGACCAGCCAATAGAGTTTTTTCTAATTTACTGCAAATAGAATATAATAAAAAAAATGAAAGGTTAAATGCCATTTGGAAAAATGCAAAAAGAAGAAATGAGAAGTGCTCCAGGATCATCAGGTGGAATCTAGGGTCAATTTATAAAATTTCAAGAAGCAATGTGCATCAAGCAGGTTCAAGCAAGTCTTTTCATCAGAATGTTTGACATAATTACCTTAAGTCTTGAGCACTGTAGATGAAACTACATACATTTTCAATTGTGCTCAACACCAACACATAAACCACAGGAGACAATGTCATGCTACTTCATTATTATCTAGTGGCTAGAACCAGGACTCTCGTTAGCTACATTGACCTTTTAAAGACACGCGTTTTTTTCTTTGCAAATACCTCGGACTCAGTATAGGAAAATCAGGAGTAATAAAACTAATTAAGAACCGAGACCGTTTACGAGTCAACTAATAAAGAAACTGATATTCAGATACGAGCCACTAATAGAAAATGATGAAGTTATTAATTCCATGAAAATTGATCTTGATGATGATTGCGGTGTTACCCTTATACAAGATGGTTGGAGTACAGTTGGCAATGACCCAATAATCGCTCACAGCATCCATAATGGAAGCAAACCTTATCTAGTTTCTGCAGTTGATACTGGAAGTCATGCAAAAACTGCAGAATATTGTGCTCAAGCTGCCAAGGATGCAATAAAAAAGGCAAAAGAAATATACAATAAAGATGTAAGTACTTTAAAGTTTAAAATAGTTATTTTTAGTAAACGAGTGTGTGACCTGTTATTATAAACTAGATGAACTATCTATAAATTTTATATAGCTGATAATGCCTGATATTGACACTAGTCACTAGAAGACAGAAGTAGATAGAAATAGCTAATAAGGTATTAAACTATGTGTAATAAAATATTATATCTAGTTTTCGCATTATGCACTGATAATGAAATAAAATGATAAAAAAATGAGAGAAATTCTGCAGAGAGAATACCCAAACTGATGACATATGGATGTTCAGCCCATTTTTTTTAAATTTACTTGAAAAGGATATCTCTCCTAAATCAATATTAAAGGACATTGTGGAAATTCACAAGTATTTTCGGAATCATCACCAGCCACACGTAAGTACAAAATTTTCTATATGTATTGGATTAACCCACTGTTAATTTCTTATGAATTAAATATGCTGATAGTTATAAACTTATAATGCTCTCAAATTTAACAGCCTAGTCACTAACTCGTTGAAGACTAAATAAAAATTATAAAACTAAATATGAAAATATTTTATTGTCCTAATTAGTTTTATAATTTATTGTATAAATTATAAAACTAATTAGGCCAATAAAATATAAATTAGCATTTAATAAATATTTATATTAGAAAACCTTATAAAAGCTTGTAGTAACTAATTTCCCTTTGCTTTTCTTACTACACATAAAAAATCTAATTTGCTACTTTTTATTTCATGCATTTACAC
>JABUQX010118929.1:0-40737 GCA_015478945.1 Trachelipus rathkii | reverse complement strand
GAAAATATTAAAAAAGTTAAGGATTTAATTTTGTCAAATAAAGGTTTGAAAGATTATGAAATAGAAAAGATTTTGAATATACCTAAATCTACCATTCAAGAGATTCTACGGGAAAAACTTTATTTTTGGGAAGAGATGGCAAGGTGGGTAGTCAAAAAAAATTTCTGATATGATTCTAATAAAATAGTAGTTCCTATCTCTACGCAATATGTAAGATCCTTTAAATATCCATATTGCAGTAATATTTGTTTCATAGGGAGTGGTTATGTATTAGAAAATTAAAGTTGCTTTAATCAGTAATAGTTCTGTTGAACATATTAGAGGGGAAAATTTTTATTAACCCTAGCAATATATTATTTATTTAAACTATATTATCCATACACATCCAAATAAGAGAATAAAGAATTCCATTTTGGGGTAGACTCGATGACCAACTAAAATTACAGCACAGATTAAATCATTAAAATTTTTTACTTCAGAAGAGAAGACTTCCACCCAATATAATATATACTATATAATAGTAATATATATAACTATTATATAACTACATATTAAAGACATTAGGTCATTCGTCTTCCTGCAGAGAGGACATTGGAGATATTCCGTACTAAACAGAAAAATCCCTCTCATCACACGACTCACGAAGTACACTCTGACAACTAATCAAATAACACGCACTCAGAATATAACAGCAAACATTCGTTACCAACACCATATAATCAAATCAAACAAATTTTATCATATCATTGTCATACTGATCAATGCGTCAAAGGATTCCTAATTATATGCATTATATATATATATAGTATAAATATATACTACTATATATATTAATATTATTAATAATTATAAATACATAATATATATATATATATATATATATATTATATTAATAGTTATAATTATATATATTAATATAATTATATCTAATAAGCATAACTTTTTATCTATACTACAAGCAAAAGAGCAAATTTGCCAATCATTAGCCACAAATGCCTCAGTCCCTACTTCTCACTATATATCCTCTATACCTAAATACTCTGCCCTCATACTCTAAATTTCCGCTATTGTAACTTTACAGTAGAAAATATATTTTCAGACTTATGACGTTGACGTAACACTGATTAATTCTTTTTCACCATAAGAAGTAAGAATCTCTTTTTAGTAGTAGCAACAATTATACAATATTCGTTATTGTTTTTAATATGGAAGGTATCATTCACAATTATTGGGATTTTGGGTAACCCCCATTTTATGAGCCCCCTAACTATCATAAAATTGGTACTCATAAAAATCTTATTAATTTATCCAGAGACATTTATTAATATTGAATTAGGATAAAAATATTGCTATAAACCTATTGCAGATATTTATTAGATTTCGTACTTACTAATAGATTCTGAATATATGTATTTCAGGTGTTTTTTTATCCTAGTCGTATGAGTTAATTGTTCCGTCTAGCGATTTTTATTCATATTTATTCAGAACCTAAATTTTTTGACATATTTGTCGTATCAAAATACTATGATACATATAATCTATTTCATAAGACACTCGAACTCAAATGAACACATACTACGATGAGGATCATTAGCCAACAATCGCAAAACTACGTCGCAAGTTTTTGTTATGAAAATATTTTATTATCGAGATAATAATTATCTAAACATAAAAATAATTAAATATATATCAAAAAAGTTCAAGGTCAAATTTGAAATTTCGTATAACTCACATTTAGCTATTAGTAATGATACTAAACTATAAGTTTTTCAATAAAATATCAAAAATAATCTAAATATGGCAATTTGTATGCTTAATGTGTACCAATCCTATATTGAGTATATATATTTCAAGCATTTAATAAGAGTCATCTATTCGAAAAAATATAATTTGAAGAAACAGATATAGATACGAAAATAAAATATCATATAAAATATTATTATTACTGAAAAAATGAAAAACACGCCGAAATAAACAATGACTACATAGACATATCTAAGAAAATAATCACACTAAAATGAACGATTCTTAATAATGAGGGTATTCAAAGAAAAGCTTAGGCATGGTAGTATGAGAGGTATTTGTACTCACCGATATATGCAAAATCAAATTGACACTAAGTGATAAAGTAGAATTTTCATATAATTTATGGGCATATATATGCATTACATTATGGAGTTAGGGTGTTACTAAATTTATAGGGGAGCTACACTAAACTATATCCTCACAACTAAACCTAACCTAACCTATACGGCCCCCATTATAACAAAACAGATCACAACCTACACCTAACGCAAAAAACACACACCTGTAAAAATTAACGCTACAGTCACCATAGTAGTTACAAACAAAAGGGCTGCGGTTGCTTTTGTTCACGTCCAATCAGAACTTATTAAGATCTGGATACAAAATTATATAAGCATATTTTATTACTATGACTCAATTATTTAGGTTAGGGGTAGCTAAATAACTAGTGAGGTCATCACAAAATATACCAATATTGCTCAACGTTCCTCTTGAAAAACTGAAATAATACTAATAATATATATTATTATTAGAAACTATATATTTATGATAAAAGAGATACCTAATTTAAATTCTAATACATGTTCGATATTATTCACTCGTTAGAACCTAGCGGTTCATATTATTATAGTAAACGTACGTAGTCTCGATATAACGCGTATATATATAATCAATAGGTGTACAGAGGAGTACGTGCCCTACTCCGTTATTAAATGCTCTCTTCGCACTCAGAGGGATCTCCTCACTCGCCCAAATGCTCTCTTCGCACTCAGAGGGATCTCCTCACTCGCCCAAGAGAAATAGCAGATGGTCTCCTGCAGCAACCAATTCATTAAAAATATTCAAAATCTACAAAATCAAAGAGAGCTACACATACATTACTACATATGCTATCAAAAGCGTCAATACCAGAATACAATAGATCATTAGTAACCTCAAAAGAGACAAACATGACTCGCGGAAAAACTCACAACTAGCAACATCCGCAGTATGATAGGAACCAACTCTTACCTCATTCTTAAAACACTTTCCTACCTCTACTTCATACTTTACACTTCGCAACCCATAGAAGATACAATAGCCTATCCATGCGACCAAACTGCACTTAATCTTTATTAATAACAATATGTGTTTAATAAAGTACCTAGGCCCTCATCAACAACGGATGTCTATAAATAAATAATACAATCCAACACTATAAACTCCGATAAAGATAAGATTATATAAAACATGATCTAATATACATACATGCTAGTGACATTTTCTTCTATATGAAAAACAAGCATCTAGTCACTATATTCATTTTGTCCAATTTCAAATACGCATATATGAATACTGAATACCACGAATACATCACAAATCTAGGTACGAAACAACTACTCCCTGTCAGAAAGACTAAATTCAACACATAACATTTATATTCTAGCTTCACTAACAAATATCATATTACTCACAAACACACAACAATATACCAGACATGTGGAAAACTCGATAATACATCTGTTTTGTAAAAACTCTAAACAAATTTTTTCCAATCACTCGAAAACTATCGCACACAATCCATCATAATTATCAACTATAAATATTTTACACAGGGATAACAACCTAAATCTTCAGAGAACTCGCCAAACATCTCGTCAATATTCGCCCCTAGACTTATACAACACTACGTCATCAAATAATCAAAGACCGCATAACCACTTGCATTTAAAACACAAAACAATCAGGAAAATTTTCGAAAGACCTTTGCATGAGGTTAACGTAATACGCCAATAAATAGACATAGTCACATAACTGACAGACGAGCGAGGTCAGGAACCTATAACCCCTGCGTTCAGCTCCATTACACGAAGGACCGACTAGAAACCTAGCTATTTAATATTAAGAATCCCTATATATTAAACTTCTCATCAAGCTATCAGGCCTGCAGATTAACTAATACCTCTACAGTTTTATACAAATTACTAAAGTTACTAAATGGCTTTACAGATGCAATTACTTCCAATTTCACTGATCAACAAAATATGTGGAGTAGATTAGCTCCATCCAGTTGCAAAACTTTTCTTTCTCTCATTACATTGTGGTATACACAATTTAACCATTAATACACTCAGTTAAAATACTAAGTGTCAGACAAGGTTCACACATTCAAAACTCACCTCTTTTAAACACGTGCTCCGCTAATTTTTATGCTCCACTGCACTCCATTCTACTATTTCACACACACACACAACACACACACAACACACAACAACATTATGAATTGCAACAAAAGCAGTCACATCACTTTAATTTACTGAACAAAATATTACTCCTACACATTTCACTAAATACAAAATTATCAACACAGGATATTCAAAATACATATCACTTCACCCCAATCTATCATAACATCTATGGTGAAACGCAATTTACATGTAATAAACAAACGCAAACACATACAGTAAATTTATATCGTTATTATATACAATAAAATTGGCATACAATAGATAAATTTACGTACATATACTTTACTACACAACATAAATTTAATTACATTATGATAATACTCCAACCAATGTGATTTATAAATAACTTCATAAATAATAAAATATAGCTAAGTAGCAATGCTGAATCTAGGGTTAAAGACTCTCGGATTCGATAATATCTAGACAAACCACAATTTAAATATACTTGCACTGAATAATCACATACAAAGAATACGAAGTATGTGATAACTCAAGAGGCCTCGAGAGGCGACCAATTCAGGGCCAATTCACACTCAATAACTACCCACTGACTGTTAAACTCACTACAGACACGATTTGAAGACTGCGATCAACACCTAAAACATACCACACCAACATTTAAGAGCCTTAATCATACGTTCAGAATGATACGTCATTAGCAGGCCAGATCTGGCATAATGCGTCCGAGTACAATTTCAGAGAATCGGCTAACCACACTGCAATATGAGTTTAGTACCTCAAATCAAATCAATACATAACATGAATACTAGAAAATGTCTGCGTACAGACTCTGAGCCAACGAAGAGAAACCTGTAACCTGGTCTGATCAACAAAAATCACGTTCATGAGAATTCTACCGCATAATGTGGACACAACTTAAAGCCATGTTATAAGCTCATAATAGAAGCTTATAAAACCATAAACTACTCGAAAACCCAACTCAATAAAATAACTATGACTGTATATTTCATCTATTACTCAAAATCCAATAGACAATCCCAAACATCTCAAATGTCAGCGAACTAAAACACTCCGCAAACTTTAACGACACTAATATCACAGGATGCAAATCAACCGGTTTATCCGCTTTCACAGAATAACTAAACTATCACAGATACAACATCGTTTCGATCTAAGCTAAAACAAAATAAACTAAGTATAACATAAAGTTAAAAGTGAAACTCTAGTCACTAGTATAAATGATTATTCACATTGACAGGGAATTTATAATCAATATAGCGCCCCTATGTGAGACGTCTCAAAAAGACGAGATGGTACTTCTTGGCGACACTATGCACTTATTTACTGCCTATCCCACACATGATCTTTAAAGCAAAGACTCTTTCGCTATCCTACACTAAACGAATAGCATAGTGAAACACAATATGCGAATTAAATTCACATATCACAGCAATGAGACCATTACATGTAAATGTAATCAATCTTAGGGTTCGTACACGTCAGGGCAGAAATTGATAACATATACTCCGAAAATAACACACATCCTACTAGTGTTAAATTCTTGTATGAGAACAATTAAATCATAATGCTTAACCACTTAATATATTCAGAAAAACAAAACATTTTGTGTGAGAGACTCGAAGAAATAGCATATCTCATACTCTTTGTCGATATACACTTACCACTGTGGCAACCACTCGATATACACGCTGTCCAATCAGACCGGCTGAGCTAAAACTCCTCACTGCAGCTAACAGGCGTAACCTCTACTCTATCAGGGAGATCTGAACTAAACACCATATCTCCAGTCCAGGTACTACAGCTCAGATATGATGCGAGCTATCACATAATTCTAAGAGCAATCAATCCCATCCTTACACTACTCCAAAATCACACTGGAAGCTAATCAAAAACTCAAACATACATGCCGAATAAGTTCAATCCATATGCTGGGAACCTATTTGTTAAAAACATTGTGGAGGAGATGAACGATAGGATACCTTTTTCACGACACTTTTAGCAGAATGCAACTCAGACCATTCTGGGGGAGGAGCTGTCAATAGCGTTCGTTTCGTTTTATATGGAGTTGCAAATTGAGAGAATTTTAGGTTTTCTCCCGAATATCAAAAAAACTAAAAAGCTGAAGATATAGCATGAGTAATATTATTGTCTACCAGAGAAGCTTACAATTAAATATGAAATAAAGTAGTTTGGACACTTCTCTCGGAATGCAGAGATAACTACCAAAACCCTAAGGAGGCGCAATGGCAAACAATTCACATACAAGTAAAAATCATCACTCTACACAAGGCCAAAATTTCTACTGTGCTTCTGTAATCGCCTGTAAAACTTAGTTCCTAGTCTAATCCGAAACAGCTGCAGAATTGACTCCTCAGTCACCATGAGTAACTGCAATCTATGTTCTCGCGCTCAAAGCTAAGAAAATGAAGCCATCATCCAAAACCTACAATGGATATTCCAACCAGAGTATTAATCTTAACAGCAATAGCATCGATGTCACAGAGCATAATTAGTAACGCCTAATATTGAACCTGGCCCCCGGAAACAGTCCTCTCACTTCCATCTGATCTGTCGTTTTTTAAGATTATTTTTCTCTCGAGTAGAAAAACGCCCCCAATTATGCGCAGTGGGAATAAGATCACATAGAAACACACACTTGCAAAGTGACTAATATGGGTGACGAAGAGCACAAAGAGCCGTGCGACGTCCTTCAGAAGTGCGAGGTAACGCTGTAGGCCAATGCGAGAATGAGTATTACTGTTCCTCGAAACCAGAGTTGTGGCCCATTGTAGCCGCGACGAGATTAAAGGTAAGACTAGCAGCAAAGCGTCTTCAATGATATATTAAAACTAAATATACATGATTCAGGAAGTAAATCAAACGGGAAAGAACAAATCTTGTACAATGTATACACAGAAATAACTAGTACTGGCCTGGTAATATGGCCCCCTTAAAATATCATATTAAATTTATGCTTTAAGATTATATAATATGTGTCCACTAAGTATCTCTATCACTATACTATTACTATTTGAAGTTATGATCACATACTAATTCTTGTACAAAAAGAAAAAGTAACTAATCTTATATATCACTTGCAATAGGCTTCACAGTATCACGTTCGAAAAGGTGTTAGAAATGACTATAGTAAATAAACAAAGAGCCACAAAACATGTCGCGTCTGTTTTCAAAGGAACTTTTTACGCAGTGTTGGAGAGGAACTACAGAACTCCAGTCTTTCTTATGTCCGCTAGTAGAATTCCGCTCAGAATATCGCCCGCTCCGAGCTGTAACGCTGTAGCTACGCAAATAGACATGCGGATGCAGAGAAGGAGCCTATTGCACTTGGTGACGGTCTAGAGGAATATCTGTTAGAGGATGAGACTTCATGGCATCGCTTCTCAGTGATTAAAACATAAAAAACAAGGCTTCCCGACTCTTATTGTTCTGTCTTCCTGGCCACTACTCAGATTTTTCGGTTAGCGACAGAAGGAAGGAAAAAATCTCACAAGTATGTCCTTTTTATTAAATACGCCTGTTTCACACAAATATTAATAAAAAAGATAATTAACCTATATTTCTATTTGTAAAATCAGTGCTGATTCTTTTCTTAAAGTTTGGCGTCTCATAAGGTAAAACTTAGTAGTTTTTGATTCAGAATTATTGTTTTTTTAATAAATATTAAAATCTTTCCGAGAAACCAAACTCAACCTCCTAAAAGGTATCATATATAATAAATAACAATTAAAATGGAATTTATAAGACGCTTGAGAGATGGCATAATTAGACCATATTATACACTTTGGATTAATTTATATTATTACTATAAACTAGCGTCCAATAATCTAAATAACTATATCTGCTATTATGAAGAGCACAGAAAATACAGAATATATGTAGGAACTAATAATGGTTAGAATATGTATAGACGAAATAATTAGATAATGCTTAATATATATATTCGTTGAACTGAATTCAACGATTCATATAACACTTTAGCGCTTGAATATTTTACTAATATGTTGTAGTTTAAACAAGCAAGTTATATATAAATTTCATTGTATTAATAACGCCTTCCTCCACGCTAGTGCACAATATTGGAATGATAATTAAATTTCTAGCATTCTATTAAGAAGATTTATAATAAACTTTAATAGTACTAAAGGTACCAATTTCTCGAAGATCGCTTAAATGGTAATTATAGTTTTGCTCAGATGTATTATTCATAGAAAGAGGAAAAGTTTTAGATAAACTAAAAATAAACACATATACTAATATGTAGTAAATGATAATATTAGTATATAAGACAGTAATTTTAGGAAAAAGGAAAGAATAGAATAAGTGATAATTAAACCAATAAACCAATAATTAATACTGAATAAACTAAAAAATAACAATAAATTCGGAATCCTCGTACTCGAAAATCTATATATAGACTATATATCGATTACACAATATCCTAATATCATTATTATTTCTATGCATATATCATTATGTAGTTACTTATATTATATCATATTATTTACTTGTGCATTAATAGTATCATACTAATAAAATAAAGGTCATAATTATATAGACCTACAAGCTCTTATCCATAATTTAATTTCTGACTTAGACATAAGTGATGTAATTAATAAAATAGCATTATATATAATATCAATATCAGAAATTATAGATTTATACATAAATTTATAAATTTTATATATAGATTCACAATAAGTAAATACTATCACATAGTGTCATCGTACGGTATTCGCGTAAACGTCGTATATAAGAAATACTCAGGTATATATATCGAAATAAACAAAAGGATAACTAAACGTAGCCAAAAAAAACGTATAGTATCACAATCTATATATAATATATCATTAATCATATATAATATATATATATAGTATATAATATTAATATACTATAATATAATATTAATTATATATATATAATAATATATATATTAATATAATCATAATCGTTGCCCTATATACTAAAAGAAGAGTAGGCTCTACAGCTATGCAAGTTACCTAAAGGATAGCAGGAGACCTTCTAATCGGTCTTTATTTATTTTAAATTATATAATAAATTAATCAAAATAATCATTATATCTAATAATAATATATTCATGTGAACCACACAAACAGATGTAATTTAAGAGATAAATTATACTAATATGATATAATATAATATTGTGAATTTTGTGATGAAATATATATAAAATTAATAATATAGTAATATAAAAAATGATAAAGTTAATAATTGAAATAATAAATTGGTATAATATAATAAGAATTAATATGATAATTAATAATAATAATAATATATGGTAATATGATGAATAATGGTAATAATGGATTAATTGTGTAGATGGTTATTATTGATAAGTTACGAGGTGATGAAATCAAATGTTATATAATTTTGTCAAGATTTACATGAAATAAATTTCTGGTATTCCTGCCGCACTCTATAGATATTCAATGCCTGTGCCATGGCGGTGTAATCACCATTTTTAGATTTTAAGGGCTTATGTATACTATAATAATTGTACTTATTTCTTCAGACACTAATCACCTACTAAAATGCTTTTTTTTGAAAACAACTCTACTTTTTTTTATTCGACAAACTTGTTATTCACTCGACAAATCGATCCCATTAGCTTCAGCTGATAGAGACCGTTCTCGCCCAACAAAGCGAGGAGTGTCCCAGAGTTCGCGCAATCTGGCTAGCTGGTGTCAGTATGCAATGTTGAGCACTATCTCTAACGCTTGTGGCTCCATGGCTCTCGGTGCCTGCTCGTTGTTACGTATTAACACCTGAGTACACCAACTCCTCCCTTGTTGATAAAGAGGACTCTCGCCCCGCGGAGTGAGTAGATCGTTTATCTCTACTTGTGCATAAAATAAAGTACGATTGGGTATATATAAAATTAAAAAAAATATATTTTTTTATTTTATTCGTAGCGAAGAGGGATTCAATTTCACTTTTCTTGCCTTTCGTTGATGGGATTCTAACCAAATTTTAGGGAGATAATTTACTGAACACCTGATTCGAGTATTTTATATCTTGCTAACTCTTTGTGCTGTTTTTTGAATTTAATTTAATCTTATTACTTATATTTTATTCTTATTAAACATTACATAATATAATCATGTATAAATAATTCTTTAATCTAATTGAAGTTATTTTAAAAATATTTTGCAATTTTTTTTAACTCTTATTACAGGATCGGCATATATGTGACTGATATATATTGGGTATAGGAGGAGAGTTGGATTTGAACTTCAATGTCCTTCTACATACCTCTATTATTATAACTTATATTTTATTAAATGATGTAGAATATATATTTATATACGTTATTTCAAATAAGCTCTTTATATAATAAATATATATATATATAGAGATAAAAAATTATCAAAAAACATTTATAAAATTAATAATCATTATAAAATGACTACTAGCCTAGAGGCGAACTGCACAGCGTCTCATAAGAATGGATCCCATCTCACGCATTGTACCCTCAAACAACTATTAATCGGTACTATTAGAAAACAAAACGGAATACAAATGTCGTCTGTTCAAACACGCTGGGCCAATTGTATAGTTCTGCCCTCTGGAAGTAAAAAAAAAAAAAAAAAAAAAAAAAAAAAAAAAAAAAAAAAAAAAGAAATTATATCTCAAAAACTCAATAGCTACAGCAAAAAGGAATAGATTTTTGGATCCTGGTAAAATTTTACATAAGATAATGTAAAAATAATAATAATAATAAAAAACTATTAGTAATAAAGAATTTATAAAGTAATAGCTGTATTTAAGGGAAAGGGAAAATTTTTAAGGAACTATTTATGTTGGTTTTCTCTGATATCATAAGTATTATACAAGAGACTATTCTTATTAAAAATATTTTGTCTTTAATATAATAATTTTAATTGACGTTGAAAAGGAAAATTAAATAAATTTAAGGAATTAATATCTCATAATCTGAAAAAAACTATTAAATAGTCTATCATGCACTACCGAGAGTTATACGGATGCGACTGAACGCGATCGGAGAATCATGGAAGCGAGGCGAGAATACTTTGGAGATCTGCAATTATCAACATAGTAGACCTCCGTAGCGCGGACCGGGGCGCGGATGGAGCAAACCACCTCGCGAAACGCGCAAATATTCCCATATAGATGCATGGGGTTGGTCGCGGATGGCAAACCGGAAGGGGGGTTTAGGTAAGTTGTCTGTGAACCTCCGTCGTTCCTCGTTGAATGCGAACCGAGAAAGCAAACCTCCCGATGCTCTGGACATACGGAAAGTGGGGCAGGTCACACATACGTAAGAATTTCCTTAATCCTCGTAGGAGGAGGTCTCGTTCTCGTTAAATAATACACACAGAAGATAGCGAATAAATGTTTAAATATCAGAAGAGGATCTGATGCTTATATGCAAATAATCGAGATATGGACGCAAATCAAGAAGGCATACTCTAAATTATGGACCTTGGAGATGTATCAATGTACATCACCCTGTATTTGAATAATCGAGTAAATGTATATTGTTTTCATTATTATAATTTTAATATTCGACATTTAACTTTTGTGAATAATGTTATATCTCTCCAAGAAATTCGATATATATGTCACTTCCTTATTTCACGTCTAGTGTAGGATATTAGTTAGTTATATTAAGAGAAATTTCATTATTGTTTTTATTTTTATTTTTTTTTTTTTTTTTTATATCTTGTGTTTTTATTTATAAATCCATTTGTAGTTTTTTTCTATATATATCTATATTATGTTCTTGAGAATTTCCTAGGGCCAAAACTGTGTGTGTACACAGCATTCAGCCAATGTGATATTCCGTAATTTATTACATGCCAAGTAAAAAATCGCATGTCAGAAGTTTTTTATGGGTCAAGATATACATTTACTGTACGGACTTACGAAAAAGCTGGAGCGAGAATATAATATTAATTTATTATCTTATATTGAGCTACTTAAAGCCACAAAAGACAAAAACAAAATGGTCTAAAATTATGACTGATGAATTTGTGTACCTTATATTTATCCATAAATTCATAGTTCTTTGGGCACACCTTGCGGCAAGTAGGTAGCGATATAGAAGTATTTAAATATTTAATATGGACATTTCTACCTAATAAATTAAGCTTATAATTATAGTGATTGAGTCCTTTATTGTATTAAGATGGGTCTACATGGGTTATGAATAAAATAATTTAAAATGTTTAAACTTCCTGTGATTTTAATTAATCTAAACAATCTTTATTAAAATAATAAATTTTAACCTATAGTATTGGAGATTTTTTTGAAATTAGCTATCAAACTTTGCGTTCTAAATGAAGGAAATAATATTTCATATACTATTATAATTTTATCTAGTATAGAGGTATTTAGGGTACGCAAAAGTGGACCCAGCTTCTATAAATAAACTGTATCGCGCTGTACATAAAATTCTACTCTTAAACAATCTGTGAATAATATTACTCCATTTTGCAAAGAAGCATTTTGCAGAGTATATAACTAAACATAATCCTATTGACATGTACACAGATGTTAATTTTAATATTTCTTGAGAGTTTATTCGCATAACCATTTCTTGTCTCTCTATACTTTCATTATCTATTAATATTATATATATAATTATGATTTTTGTTGGTATTTAAAGTTATTTACCAAGCATTGGGTTGCGTATACTTAAAGCATACGCTTATGCTCTACTGTGTAAGTAGTGAGCTGCTATGATATTCAAATTGTGATTTTGAGTATTTATTGAAATACAAGATTTATTAATTAAGTCAAATTACTGTAAAATATGCTAGATGTGATTTATAGGCTTATGGAGAGTCACAGTAGCGGCGTAGGTTACGTATTCACAATTAAAAGTATTTGAAATTTTTTTCTATATTATTATATTTCTGATTTATTTTACATATAAAAAATATATATTATATACTTAATTATAATTAATATATATTATAAATAATACTTATATTATATATATATATCATAATATATATATATTATAATTAATAGTTATATTTCTATACAAATAGCATTAATAATAATTTTTGTTCTATACTAATAATTAATAATATATATATATATATATTATATATATATTATTAATATATTAAATATATAATCTAATATATATATACTATATATATTAAAATATATAATTATATAAGTAATCAACTATATAAGTATAGTAAGATAGTATAACCCACCTGCGCGATATAATCAATACTCATATTTCTATAATTAAATGAATAGAGTATATATTAGGATTTATAATGCGTAAGGTATTGATAATATAGTCACGAAAGGAAATACAATATCGATATCAAACAGACAAAACCTAAAGGAGAATTTGTCTATGTTTGTTTCTAAAAGCATCCTTTCTCGCCCTTTATCATCATTACGTATATTTGAAAATTTTAGAAATTATGAATGATATTTAAATTATATTACATTCATTATTAATTAGTTTACGAAGATGAGATTTAGTATTATATATAGTATAGTGAGTGATCTCAATTTTCGAGCGAACTGTTGCTTATATCCGACTGTAAGCTCAGCATACTACGAAAGCTCCGACCCGACTCCGGGGGGGGGCCTCTATACTACCCCCCAGGCTCCGAGACTTATAGATTTACGTCTGTATTTCAATTATAAGATTATTTTGCTTGTAAGTATTTATTAATTTCTTTAATTATTTGATTAAATAGAAATATATATTATATATTTGATATAATCATTCTGAATACTAAAATTGAACATTTAATTAATATTTATCTTGATTTAATTTATTTGTTATTATTACTCAGACCATGGTTAATCTTCTTATTACAGCATACCAGTTCATAATTACAGTCCCTATATATATTCTAGCATAGGGTTATAGAGTTATCGTTATGAGGTATTACAATTTGGGAAGGTGGCGTTAGTTAGATGGGTAATTAGTAGTAAACTCATCGTTCGTAGAGGATGGTTTATCGATCCTACAAGTGAGTATCCCCCGAATAGGGATCCCTCACCCACCAATATATCTACTTTTAAAAAATCGTAAAGTGTCGTATTGGGGAAAATTTGGTGATAGAGGATTTACTAAGAGTTGAATATTTCTAAGATAAAGTACTATGGATATTATGAATCTGAGATAGATTAGGTACTCACTGAGGCATACCGTGTTGACCATAGCGGATAGCCATATTATACTATATAATAGAGTTATAATTAAAATATCATCTCGTATAACAAAATGTGGTGTCTACTTATACAAGGGTTATGGTGAAGATACTAGTAGAGTCGAAAAATGATTAGTTAATAAAGCCCGTGTAGGATGTCTAAGACCCTACATTAGGGGTAGTTATTCGTACTGGAGAAATAATAAGTATTTTTAAATTGGACAATCAGGTATAGGAATGATTAATTGAAAAGACAAAAATAGAAAGAAGAATAAAAGAATAGGAAAAGATGGAGAAGAGATCTAAATTCAGAAGAGTATGAGGTAAAGTTTGAACAGCTGCACCTGGTGCTGCGATATACCGGGTGCAGTCGCGTGTGTAGCGTTGGGATAGTAAATATTTGTATATAATAATTTAACCAATATTTAGTGTTATAAACTTATAATAATATATGTTTAAAGGATGTAGATCTCAACTAAGGTGTTATAGAGACTTCCACTCATGAGCAGAGGTAGTCTCATACTCCTGGGTCGATGCGGGGATGCGCACTATCCATGCAGTGTCAGCGCATAAGCCACCAGTGCAATCGCTCGACGAAACCTAGGCGCGTGCTGTCGCGCCTAATACCACACGGGGCGCGCCGCCGGCGCGAATCCGATCGCGTGTGCGCGCCGCAGGCGCGCTCACATCATATATACATACAGGGTGATATGAGGACAGTCAGTAGCGCCGGTATATATATCAAATTTTTTACTAAAATTTCATGTTTTACATATACCTACTTAAACCTACATCACTAATCCATATAACTCAAAACTATTACCATCTCCCTACTTAGACCATTATCATGTGATCTAATTGATCTACTATTGATCTATTATGATCTTAATTGTAATCTATATATTGTAATTTAAATGGTACAAAATTTTATACACTTAAACATTTTAATGTTTTACATACCCTATAAATGTACAAGTAATCACTACAAATTCAAAACGCCTTCACGGTGGGATAAGACGCATTACTATGACTATTATATATAAAAAAAATTTTTGTAAAGAAATTCAATTGATATCTATTTAGATCTTAATTGATCTATTATGATTTAAGGATCGAGATTTTTTAGCGTTGTTAAAAATTGGCTATGTTTCTCAACTATAACCACTATAAGCAGTAAACTCTATGACTAAATCAATCAATATCGTTCGCAACTCCCTCCTACCCTGCATCTCATTGTGTCGGATCTATTCTACTAGCTCAACCTCACTCTTGTATCTCAGTAAGATAAACTCGATTTTACTAACTGTGACTCTTATTGATTAAGGTCAATTTTTACTAAAATTTTCATGTTTGTTTACATACCCTAAAAGCAGTAAATTTACAAAGATCAACCACTAATCAAACTTCTCTCCCTGTGCCTGCTTGAATCTGAGCGAAATGAAGAATTGCCCACACGTGTGATCCTATAGTATCTATTGCTATAGTCATTGTAGTCTATATTGTATGTGAAGCTTAGTATTGAATAGTGGTACAGATGATAGTTTTTACTAATAGGGATTCTTTCTATCGTTATAACAAGCAGTGCTATCAAAACTTCTAGTTACAATTCCATCTTGCCAGGAATCACTACCCATCCAAGTCCCACCGCACCATATATTGACCATGCTGTTGATGTTTAAATTGATGACGTTAAGCCTACCTTGATTCAAATCTTTTTTCGCTAGGTCTTTATCGAAATCGTATGATATAAGCGTTGCAATATATGTTTTACTATACTAATAATGTTGCTCAAGTAGTATATCTATCGGCTTGCGTGGTGAAGGAAAAAGGTTTTACTGGAACATACGATGGTATCGAAATATAATTAGAGCACGAGGCACAACTATCTGAACTTTGCATCGACACATCAAAGATGAAAGGAAAACGGTGAGGATGAGTGCGTGTGAGTGATCGCTAGAGATGTTGTGCGTTGCTGGGTGTGAGCTAGTGATATGAGAGTTCGTGAGTAGTAGAAATCTGAGTTTGAGTCTGAGGGTAATTATTTTTCTGTACTTAAAGACAAAGTGTTGATTTCAGAAGTCTTATCACAATGAGTGGCATATTCTGTTAATGCATAGAGGTTGAGATTACACCTAAATCAAACTAATCTTCTTACACTAGTCGTCTCACACTTCTGTATCATAAATCTGGAAAGGATCAAGGTGTTAGTGATCTTATTATGTGTCTATGGTTTAGTATCGTGATCTTGCCATCTGCAGAGGTATGTTTGTAGATGAAAGTGATGCGTTACATACTCATTATTATCTGGAGGTAATATACTAGTAATACTGAAACGAATTGCTCCCTTGGATGGGTGCCAACCTTCAACTGTCGCATCCTTTCATTTCCTAGATCTTTATATTTGTATATATGAAAATACTATATCTATATGAGCTAATGTGTAAATTACGCCATGCTTAATACATATTAAATGCAAACCTATTATCATCTACTAATTCATCCTGAGGACAGTATAAATTACAGTGTATAATTCAACTAAATGATAAGGGTAACAGTTGGTTTAAATTATATGATGATATCTCGTGCGACCTGCTACATCATTGTTTGTGATCTTGGAGTCTATATACTAGTAGGTAGATGTTGCGAGAATAACATTTCTGTTATTAAACTATATAATAAAGAAGGTTGTAAGTATTTATATGGCACATACTAAACTAAACTGTATAAAATCATATTGGTGCTTACTATAAAGCTGTATTTATCACATAGTAAAAGTTTAAAGATATACAAGAATGTAATCCAATTTCACGAAAAGGGTTATATGACAATAAAAGTCTCTATTACAATGTTATTACCCAGGACATAATCTATATAATAATCATATTGATTCGATATTGATGCATAACATTATTGAATTGAGGATCTTCATAACGCAGAAAATTATTCACTGTTTACTCACTCATATCATTTATAAACATATCTAACTAGTATTTTTAAGTAATTCATAGTAAATAATCTTTCATCACAGAACTACAGTATAATTAGAGTAAGGATGTGTCTTTAAACACGAGTTATTACTATAATCATCTGTTTATCAGGATCAAAGAAGGTGATTATGAGTCAAGGTCAATATCGTTGTTGTGTATACTACATACAAAATGTTCCCTACTCAACGTAAATAGTTGTTCTCACTAAAAGTTATAAATAATAAAGAAGTATTAGCGATACTGATTTACCGTCTAATCGATGTTCTTAGTTCTAACCTCAACAGTAGGGTGAAGGACATATTCAATTCTCTAGAGAAAATCGTCAGAATTAGAATGTAGTGACTGCCGCCGTACATACCTCCGAAATATTCATCTTTATAGCGCACTTTGATAAACTGTAGGGAAGTCAAGATTGGTTGATCAGAAAATCATAAGAGCGTTTCAAGGAATGAAATACTTGTATGGCATCTGAGATTACATTAGTGGTAAGGCTGAATATGAATGTTTTATACACGTACTATAATGAAGAATTGTACAACAGCGCTTTGAACATTAGTCAGAAAAAGAGAGTTCATAACTGATCTGTTTGATCAGACTTCTAAAAATTCTAATACACGTATACTGCTCAACTATCGCAGTAAGTCTTCATCCCTATCAACTTCATACATACTCAGCGACAAATTGCATCTTCTAACAGCACCTCTAGCAATGGATAGGCATACCTCTGATCAGTCATAGGAAGAAACATCTCATTATACAATATATCTAGCTCTGGGAAGTAAGAAAGCTATCAAAAACTAAATCAAGAAGCTCTATTCACAGAATCAGTGGAGGTTCTGTTCCTACCTTACCTTTTCCGTTTATAGCCCGCTTGTATAACAACGTGGCCTTGGTCTCAGTGATGAGAAGGTAGTGGTCTTACTACAGCGATAATGAGAAGATGATATATTTTATAACACAAGTCCCCTATCTCTACTAAACAACAACAAACAACATCAACCAACAAAACAACAACACATCTACACAACAAGCATCAACGCAACAACAACAACCAGTTTGAAAACAACCTCAATCAGCCATCAACTGCAACAGGTCGGATATAGCCCTTACCTTATAAACCATTGATTCAACAGCAGCCTTTGAGTTTATATGATCCCCAAGTTGAACAGATAAATAATTACGAGGAGGAACTGCATCAAATATTAATAAGCCTCCTGATGTTAACATTTCCATGAAAAAGATCCTATAATATCCAAAAATGCTATAGCAATAACATTAAGTAGATCTAAAAAGTTTTATTTAATTCACCAAAGGAAGAATTCCGGCTCTAGCAGCTCGATACCCAAGGTCCCCGTCGGTGAAAAGATAAGATCATATTTCTTACACATGTATCTACAGGGAAAGCTTGCCTAATTGCAGGAGTAAGTAACTACACGGTGTATAGCTCTATATATCTCACCTATTTATATAAAGATTCGATTACTATCTGGATATGACCTCGGTCACATCATTATCTGAGGGAGAAGTCTCATCATCATGTGGAGGATTGTTCGGAAATATTGTAGAGTTGAGCACAGCTCTTCGATAAATTACCTCGAATCATTTTACATCTCGAAAATATAAGGATTAAAGGAAGACTCCTGTCGCTAAGGATGGATAAGGAATCAAACAAGAAAATACAACAAAAAAAAATATAATACAAGAAGAACTCTACTATATGATAAACAAAAAAAGATTCAAAGATTTGATATATCATGCGATAAATTATTGTTTTTCCTAATATTTGTCTTCAGACTGTATGTCAAGTCCTTCAATGTTGTACATTATCTTTTGCATCAGGATATGATTATTTTAAAAAGGTATGTTATAAGATTTAAGTATCCCACAATACTCCGAAGGTGTGTTTCAAAATAAAAAGAGTAAGTAAGGGTGTGTTGTGCCAACAGCATCTGAATATTGAGGAAATATTTAAAAATTATTTTTTTTTTATTATTTGTTGAAATGATATACCATAAAATTTGTACCTAAATAGATTATCGACTTATATATTATATCAGATTTCACTGACCCATTTTTACTTTCCCAATGAACTACAGGAGCTGTATAGTTTATTTTTTTTTCCTTTATGATATATTTGTTTTCTCAAATTCAAATCATTTCTCTTTACAATTTTCACAAATAGCTTAATATTATTACAAAATTTGAATAATAATTTTAATAATCTATCTAAAAACATATTCGATATAGTAAGAATCACTGCTTTTGATTTTCAAACATTTAATAATCTATTATTAAATACTTTGATAATAAATAAAACATAATAATAATAACAAAGACATTGACAATAATATACATATAATATATATATTAATAATATTGTATAAATGGTCATATTAGTGATAATCAATAGGAGTGAATCTTACAAAGTAAAAGAATAGGATTCGATAAAAACATTTACCGTTTATGAGTATGAATCTTCAAAATAATGCCTAAATAACAGTTAACGATAATAAGAGAGTATTTATTTAATCAAGAGTTTTGCAATAAACTAATTCGATGATTTTCCACAAAAATTGTAAATAAAGAAAAAGAATTGAAAAAATAAAGAGGGGCTGGAGGGGAAGATCTTGATGTAAGAGGGGAGAAACTAAAGAAGGGTAAAACTCATAATATAATATAACAAATAAAAATATTCCATAATAATAACATAAAGGATAAAACTATTTAGCTAAAATTAATAATAATAATAATATAACAAAAGCATAATTAATAAATCACTAATTTGTTCTCGCGCCATTAATTAAAGACTATATAATATATAACCAGAATATATAATTAATAAAGTAATAATAAATAATTAATATATAAATGTAATAAAATATAATAACAATAGATAAAATAAATGTTAACAATTAATTAATTACTAATTCTATTTAGATATAAGAATTAGTTTAAATTCATAAATCTATCCAGAAACATCATAAATTAAATAAGTGATTAATTAAAAAATTTATAATAATAGTATAAAAATAAAATACAATAATAAATAATAATCAGAGAATTCATTGATAAATAATATAATAATGCAGTCAAAATAAAGAATATTATAAAAATTGAGAAGGCAGAGTAAATCATTCAAATATGATCAATTGGAAATCGACTATATTAAAAAGGATATAAATGAAAATTAATTTTAGGTAAAAAGAAATATTATTTAAAAAAATTATTATTTCACTAATAATAAATAATAATAATAATAATAGAGAGATTAAAATAGACATATAATAGAGGTATTCAACAACAAGTTTGCCAATTCCTAATATCAAGTATTGAAAAAGAAGTAATAATACAATGAGGAACTATTAAATAACATAGAAATAGATAATGCAATAAGCAGATATTCATATTATCAGAAAATCGAAAAATTTAACTATATAATCAAATTATATCCGATTAGCTAAAATAATACGAACACTGTAAACAGATTAAACTACAACTATAATCAGATTCTTATTAATATCAACAGACACTTCAATTGAATACCCATAATATGAGACAAAAGAGAGAATTAAACTACAGACATAATCACTATAAGCATTGAATAAACCTAATTCAATATTAATATTAATAATAACTCAAGGGAAAAAAATAATTAAATTAGATAACAACGAATAGTTAATAAAAAGCTAGGAGATATAAAATTGGTAAAATGAAAGTTAAAAAATTCCACAATGAGATATAAGAACTGAAAATTTATGCAAGTAAAGTGAAAATGATAAAATGACTGAAGTAATGAGATCTAAAATTAGAGAAAAGTTTTTATAATAGTAGAGACAACTAGATGAAATTCCTCTAGAAGAAAATAAGAGTACTAATCATAATATAATATAATCAATATATATAATTCAATTAGAGGTATCAAGAATTCTTTTAGATAAATAATAAAATAATAATGATTAACATTGAAATTGAATTCATATAATAAATAAAGAAATACAGAAATCAAATATCAAAGTTTGAATATTTAGGATATATAAGAAGCCAACAGATATAAATATATAATAAAATATAAATATATAGAAAAAAATATATTAAGGCTAAAATAATATAATAAAATAGATGAATAGGTAAAATAGATAATACAATTATCTAGTAAAGAATAATAAAGGAGCATAAGGATATATGTCGATACAAAATGAGAAGAATTTAATAAGTAATAATTATAGAATAAATTAAGTGAACTAATGAGAAAAATTTAATAGTCAAAGAAAATCATTGTGATCAGTTTATATACTTATATAGCGAAACAATTGAGAGAGATGAATAGTACAATTATCTATTAAAAATATACTAATGCTCGCACCAATCATATAATAATATCGGCTTCTTGGAATCTATATCAACTGAAAAATTAAAATATTCAGATACTTAAACTATAACAATAAGTAATAAAATAATTTGAGTTACTTTATAATAACATTAAAGCCGTTGAAAGAAAACTGTCAATAAACTGTATTCAGTAAAGTGTTATTCAAATTGGAAGTAAGTGATAGTCGATGTAAGAGAAAATGACACCGATAATCTGTAAGATATAGGGCCAGCGAAATCACAAATGCGGTATTTTTATTGCAATATCTTTAAGTAGGTCTTTAATACAGTGTCTAGAACAGATCTATAAGGAGGAGACGTGTCAGATTTACAAGATAACAAATCACAGCACGCCTTAGTAGCCTGGTGAGGCTGTGCAATAATAAAATATTTGCGATGAACTGAATCGCGCTAAATTGAATAATCGATCGTATAGTGTGTGTGATGAAAGAATATTGTAGATTAAACCGAGGTCTCTATCATCTCTTCACCACACCTAGAAATTGAGTTATTAAATAATGAACTAACTAACATATTAATGGATCAATCGTATAAGTTATATAAATATGATTTAGTGTTCTAGTTTAAATTAAAACATTCCAAATATATACTGATGACAATGTGTTAATTAATTACACTTTAAAATTATCTCACAAGCTCGAGTATACCTTAAAAAGTAATAGAAGTTATAGGGTATACTAAAAAACGAACACGGCTTTAGTAAAAATGATAAATTACCATCAAAAATAAGTCCGCGGTGTTATATTGACAAATTCTAATATGTTGAGTCACATTAACGAACGCAAATATAGCACACTCTGACGTGACTTACATTAGCGATAGTAAATATTTCTGCTCTCAGATATGGAAGTAGCACTATAAAGTAACCAAAGTTCTTTGTTGCGAAAAAAAATTACAACAGCGAGATGGAAAGTTCGTATATATCATTCAATCTGGGCGAGAGACCAAATTTCAAAAAGAGACATTTAAGGCAAAATAACCACAACGATCGATAAAGCTTGTATGTGATTGTACAGCGAACATAGTACGAAGTTGAGTAGATTCTAAATAGCCCCTATGTGGAGTTCTTAATGAGCAGAAGTATGACGAGGCAACACATAATCCTCTCATAATGTAGTCGAAACATATATGACTTGAAGAGACAAGCGGTACTTCGAGAAGATACCTATTTTTCCTTATAAATAGTCATGAAATAGTAGTTATAGTGCATGTTTTCCCACGCTTGATAAAAGATGATGCCACAATATTAAATAATCTGCTCAATATCTTGATATATAATGCTCATTTTAAGACCGTAAGGGTGGTAATATAAGACCGTAGAAGGTAAACCATAATACATATATACATGTTTGGTGTACACGCTTGGTGGTGTAAACGCTAAACTTCATAATGAAAGAAAGCTCCGTATAAAAACTATTATAAAACTAATAACTAAATCGTAATTACTAACTGATAACTTTTACAGGAGTTGCGTATTCAGATAATCTGCAAGAGAGGTATTTAGGGGAGTTTTAAGTTGAGGATGTAATTCTAATTGCTTTATCTTCAAGTATATTGAACGTGCTATCTCATTGTATATATATCTACTGTGAAGTAGAATACACTTTGCTAAAAAAGTGGCTTAGCATAACAGTGTATCTATTTTTTTTTAATTACAATAATTATATGATTAACTTTTACAGTAATAAGTATAGCTAGGTGGTGTTAACCCCTCGAACATTATGTTGACGGCTGGGGGGAACTGGCATACGAATGCAAATGTTTAGATGATGTTAAAAGGAAAAAATACGACGAGAAGTAATGACTTGGTTCAAAGGTGTAATAGGTATACCTGAGTAAAATAAATCACCTATTAAATGAAGGAAAATAGGAAAGGACCACTAAAGAAAAACAGTGTGTTAATTGATAGTGTTATTGACTTCTTATAATAAATAACATGTATATAGTAGTTAACTATTTTTAAATACATATAAATAGTAAGACCAATCCTGTAACTGTATTTTACGTATATTAAATGGTAATGTTATATTTAAATATAAGTGACAATACTATGTAAACATTTTCGATATATATATTCATATAATATACGGCATGATTTAAACAGAGCTTCACTTCACTTACATTTCATTAACATATCTGGGCGTATATTAGTTAACCAGTAAATAGATGCAATTTCCTCAATTCATTATATACACAGTCCAGATTAGTTGTAACAGAGTAGAATATGGGATTCTTCTTACTCCAGTGATACCTACACAACAGATGCAGTGTGTATAGATATTAGAATACTCCTCTACTTTATTACTATATGTGGTTAATTTATATATAATACCGTTATCATTGACCATCACAAATACAGATGTATCCTTCTTGAAAGTTCGTATATAATACTCAAATCTTTATATATGAGACGAATGGACTCTACTACACCATTTGCGAACTGTATAAATTTAAAAAGACTTTCTGTATAGCAACATTAGTTTTGAGTATAATGGAGGGAGTTATCAGAATATCATCTAGATCCGACACGAATTAGTAAATATCTCGACTGATGTAGCAAACTATAAATTTTCCTGTATACCATATGTATTTACAAATCCACTACTTGAAGGTTGTTATATTAGAAGTATGAGCAACATCTCCTCAGGAATGTCATTCAGTATTGACAAGTTTAACCTTTATATTACGATAGTTATATTGATTGTAATAACTTCACTAAATTTAATTCTCACAAGTATGCAAAGGAATCTCAATCTGCAATCAGCAATGTGGCTTATAATTTAAAATATTTATAAAGATGACAGAGAATACACAGAAAGTACCCTAATGGCAGCTTTAAAATCTAAAAAATTAGAACTAACGTTAAGTGATTAATATATATGGTTACGTTGTAAATGGAGTATAATTATATTTCTACAGAATGGACTTATATTCTATCCCCATCAGTGGACACCCTGCTAAACAGGTTATAACTTAGATACTACTATCAATACCCTGAATTTGATCATCTTAATGTTAAAGTGCTGGATTTATTAGGCCACAACTTAACTGCTCAAAGCCTATCTTTTATAAATTATTGGATGCTTTCTTTATATACGATCAAAGTGAAATTATCGCCACCTTATAAACAGTAATGGAAAGTCGAGAAAATCTTCTAATTTTGACAACAGATAACATGCCAAAATAATGCCAAATCAAATGAGATAATTGAGACTAAATTATATTTTATTTAACATTATTATACTATTCTTTTTATGAATTATCGAGCATTATATAATTAATATACCTATATATACATTGTCAACGTGTATAATTATAACCCTCTATGAAAGTAAATAATAGGAATTGTGAACAGTACAAATTGCAGTATTTCAGAGAAACTTAATGGAAGTCCCTAGCCACCTTTGTAGTAATTTTATCGCCTTCATTGAACTTGAGTGAAATACAGTTTCAATAACTAATAGAGATCGCACAATTCATTTCAGACCAGTGAGAGTAAATCAGAGGGATGCAAAACTTTTACACAATTTGATGCTCATATCATATTCTCAATAGTATTTCTACAGCGTACACGTAATTTTACGTATTCTATTATTTTGGGCAAGACCCTGGTAAACGAAACTATGGCGAGCGATAAATTCGGTAACATGTTTCCCGTGTTAAGAACTCCAGCTACTGTATTAGCTCTTGGAAGAACAAAGCATATTTAATATGTCATGACGATGCTGCTCGATCAAAATCCTCCGGCTTTGTAATCTGTCATATAGACATGCGCTTGAGGATATTCGCGTTAGAAGCATCTTTGAGATAACAGGCAGCACAGTATACAGGATGTGAGTCTCGAACAGGTTCTGGACATACAGTTTGACGACCCTCAAACTCGCTCTGGCTTTAGCGGTGTAAGTACTCTCTGACACGAATATAACCCAAAGCAGTTAATGAGATTAAGAAACAGATGTACAAACTGAAGATGCATATTTGAAACTTAGTTTACAGTACTCTCTCTTCTAATCTTCGATGAATGAAGAATCGAGAATCATTTCAAATGCCCTCGGAACGAGAAGAAAGATTTTTAGGTGTATTCGCATGCTAATCTTCTCTCTCTGAACTCGATCTGCTCGTGAAGATTGGATATCGACTTCAGCGCCTCTTACTCTCATACCATTCTTTCTCCTCGGGATGTTTTTTCTCGATCAACCGGACATTGGATAAGCTTCGTGTCTTAACGAATTATAAATAATGCTTGCTTCACCCATATGAGTTAACTTTCAAATGTCCACATTTTCTTATGTTTAAGGTGTCTATCTATCGCTATACATCTTTTCTTTTAAACATATAATACTAAAAGTAATACATCGGGTATAAGATTAAGACTAAACATTGTGATAGCTTTTCCTGTCTTGCTGATCCTTACATACAGGTGTTCAATATGTATGATGGTGATAATTATCGTTATGAAAGTCTTAAACTACGTAGTAAGTGAAATAATGTAATACTTTTGCATTAAGGTTTTTCTTATAACTTAATTAGATAAAATGTTAATAGTTACTGAGATTACTCTGATTGCAAGAAAAAAATTAACTATTTTAATAACGATTATGTACAACGAATTATTCACTTGCTCTTAGTTTATAATACACTGTCATAAATATAAGTAGAAACTCTGTTATACTTTTTACACATTACTTGGACTTAATTCTCCAAAGCCGAGAACTTATTTATACGAAAGAAAAAAAGAAACAAAAGATCGTATAGATCAATAGATCACCATTTATAAGAACAATGGAACATATATGGATTCGGACTAGCTGCAGTGGTCTATTAAAGAAGTATCCCACTCCAGCCTTCAGGAAACGCAATTAAAGCCACTATACAAATATTTTTTTCTCTTTCAGAATTTTATTCCTATTTCTCAATAAACATGTTATATTATAGCTCAAAACTAATAATTTTTAGTAATAACCGTTAGAGTCAGTTTTAAAAGTAAAAAAAAATTAATAGTGCAAATACAACAAGATGGCGTTCGTTTTCTTTTCAATCTCTACATTTTACTCTTTTCCGTTTGTTATCTAGGTTTTAAGTGACTTTAAAAACACTATATTACCCAAAAAAGAAATCGAACGCTTGAAAAATGGCACAAAAATAAAGGAACTATCGGTTTTGCTATTCTCTATGTGGGATGCACCAGAGATTATACGGAACACACATACGCACTATGGATTCGACGGTGGAAAGGCGACCGCGCACACATGCGTCCCTATCACAGCGAGTGCGTGGCTCGGATTCATGCGTGCTCGGCGCAGCGTCAGCACTCTTCGGGCGCATGCAGCCGTTGGCGATCGTCGCGGCGATGCTTTCGAGGCCGGACTGATCCGGCATCGTGAAGGCAAGTCGTTGTTTTTTGTTTTCACATATTTTTTAGTCGTCACGAAGTTTTTTTCGACAGGCCGGGTATCTGAGAGTGCTAGTGCGCAGACAGTAACATCGCGGGCGCGGCCCTTCAACGCAATTTGCACTCTAGACAACCACAACGATACAACTCTGATAGTCACGAACTTACCTCTTAATTGCATTGAAGGAAAGAGGAGTCTCAAACACCTTAGTTGAGATCTACATCTCAATAACTACAAATATTTTCAGTTTGGTGGTTGATCATAAATTTTTTAACATCAAAGTATTTAGTTTGGCAATGGTCTATCACACTATAAATAATTTTCAAACTATCAGTTACCTAATCTTCAAAGGGCAACGCTGCACTGCAACCAACGCAGATCGCCGCGAACGAGTAGGCAAGCTGTCAGCAAGTAGACGACGCAGTACAGAGAGCGCCAGCATGGAGATGAGATGGATCTGTCTCGGCGCAAGTTAGCAGTTTCGCATGAAGTGTATGTAGAGTAATCTGCTGTCATCCGCATGTAAGCTTGCATTGACCATGAGCAGGCCTTTGTGTTTAATGCAACTCCATGTGGTTACCTCTTTTTTTCAGTTCAGAGAAGCAGCCCCTAGCTATGCGAGTAATATGAAGAAGCCTATATACTTATCAAAAATAAAGTCGGGCTTTCATAATAAGCCAACTAATCAATATATAATCGAACTGCTACAGATATAATTCTAGAACCATAAATTAACCCTTCAAAACAGTAAAAAGGACATGTACCAACCAAGTTGTTTCCGGGGGGTTTAGTGGTAAGTACTTAGGTTCTCACAAGGACTCACATGCAGCTTCAACACTCTATCATTCCTTCAAATGAAAAAATATAAGAAAGATGCAAGTAACAGAATGTGTTTAGCAAGTCTACGTGGCGCAAAAAATAGAGACGCTTCATCTTCGGTTTTCCGCATAAGTGTGCTCTCCACACCAGTGACGAAGCCGAACTTTATACTGAGATAATATCAAACATACTAAAAGCTCTTTCTTAGAAAGATATTATAAATATCACGCTGAATCTCTCAAACAAAATTCTTCATAGCAATTACGAACAACTTATACAGGATTTTTTTTAAAATGAGGGGTTGAGTGAGTAATCATCTCGGGGGCTAACTATATGAGGAGACGTAAAACAATCATCATCTACGACTGAAAGGTATTAACGTTAACTACCCATTATATACTAACACCGCACTCATTACACAAAATATTTAACTACTCAATAACGATTATATGTGTGGATCGCGGTGTCTGTGAATGCCGCCATGGTGTTGAGGATGTGGTGATATGACGTGGTGTGTACTGAAGGAAACTAGTTGATATTTTGCCCAGAAGAAGAAACCATGGGTGCATTATAATATACTCACAAAAAAAAAAATAACATAAAATAATATATAAAGTTTTTCACTAGAGATTAATATCTACTAGAGACTGATAAATACATTTCTCTCACTCAAATTTAGATATTGATATCAATCTTATTTAACAGAATTATATAATAACCTCACAAATCAAATCGGAGATGAAGTTTGTGCTTCTTCAATATAATTCTATAAAAGGATATGTCGAGGCACGGGAGGATCGCGTAGAGATCAGGAAGCTTGGAGCCGGAATGTTCGGAGTCGGTAGATCGCGATGGATGACGTAGATCTAATCATGAATTTCGAGAGCAAAAATGTTTATAAATTACACCGTCTCGGCTACTGGTAAGACATTAGACGACAAATCACTCCGTTTGAATTCTGCAACTTTTCTTCCTCGACAACCTATAGTACAACCTATACAATAAAAACATACAAACTTACGATAAATATAATAACTATTGATGACTGAATGTGTAATCTCAATGTTGGCAGCGCCCCTACAAGAACTCATTACCACAAGTCGTCTCGTGCGGTTTATTGAACAAAATTAATTTAACTAAACAAACTATAGACATACTACTCTCACTATGTCGTATTGCTAGTCTATGTTTGTCGAGAGTCTGATCAAAGCTCCTTCGGCTATCAATCCACCATGAATAACCTAATTATCTCTATTCCTATCTGATACTAATGTGCTAACATAAATGAGTAGGGGTTGATCTCGCCGTGCGGAGTTCTGGGTAGTTTCTATGCTCTCTGTGGAGCAGTTACCTTTTTAGTTTATGATATTTATATTTACTTTCTAGCATCACTCTAAGTTTATTATCTGTCGAAAAGGTAGGGAGGGGCCTTAATTGCTGATGAGATGACAGAGTAATTCTATATGTGACTTGTGTAGTTCTAGTCTTTATAGCTTTTACCCAATAATTATATATTATTAGTAATTATATAATCGACTTATGTTTCGTTCTTTGCTTCCACTAATATAGGATTTGATCGCTTTGTTGTAACGGAAATAGAATGTTAGTATATCTCCTTAATTTATTACACTCTCTTTCAATCACTCTAAGCTATTATCATCAGGTACTATAAATATAATCTAAATATATTAGGAATCTCAATATTTCAGGAATATTCAGGACTAATATTCGACTAACTACCCTAAAACTAAAAGAAAGTGTGCTTACCTCCTTGGTTTGCCTAAACTGTCAAATATTCCTCGTCTTTTGGCAAAAACATCTCTAGTTATTTCTGTAAATCCGTTTTCAAATCCTCTTTCTCGTTCTGGTAAACTTATTGCTAATACTTCTGCTGAAAAGGCTAGTTTATTTAGCCTCTCTACTTCTTCTAATTCAATCCTGGACAACTCTGGCAATGATCTTACATCACCTCCACCTCCTCCTCCTTCTCCTGGCAGGAATTCCATGTCATAACCTAGGGTTGCATATGATTGTGTGCTTGAGATTCTATTAAAATCTATAAGCATGGTGGATTTTGACATATCGAAGACTTTTGATAGGGTAGGGAATGAGTCACTTATGGCTCTTTAAGCTTCTTCAATTGAGTTTCTTAACTCATTTTGCTTAATCATGGCTACCTTTCTTTCAAATCGTTGTTGATGGAGCTACTTCTTTTTTCCCTTTCAATGGTGAGTTTTCTCAGTATTCTGTCTTAGATTCTCCATTTTACTATTTTTCGTAAACGATTTTATCAGCCATTCCCCTAACGGTACTCTTCTATGCCATCGACTAGATACTCCATTCTGGTACTCTTTTTAAATATAGTTTCTCTTTTTCAACTTTTCGATCTAATACTTGCTGATCTTCAAAATATTTTCCTAGGGATTGTCTTGATTTTAACTACTTTAAAATTAATCTTATAAAAAAGTTTTTTTTCCAATTTTCCAATCTCCTTCGACTTATCTATAACTTCATATCGCAATGGTTACTAGCAATTGGAAATAACTTCAGCTTGTGAGAATTTTTCTTTCTCAGTTCCTCAAATTATACAAGGGTCTTTTCCTGCCTGGTTTGGAATACTTTCCTCACAAAGGTCTCGTCCACCCTAGTTTAGAATAGAAAGAAAGAAGTAGAAAGAGAGTTTGGGATAGAATAGAACCTTGAAGAACACCACCATTTATAGATTTAAAGGATGAACGGTTGTAGCCCAAGAGAGCTGCTATAGAACAACCGAAATGGAAGTCAGAGGGATAAGCCACTATTAGAAGAGCACGAAAAATGGAATAATGTCAGAGGGAAAGCCACAGAGAGGAAGATATATATCGAAAGAAGGAAGTTCAGAAATGAAATTCCTGTGCCAGTACTCTCAACCGTTAAAAAGGATTTTCACAACTACTGTCCAAAACTTAAGGCCACAGGCGAAAAAAAGGAAATTATATTCAATACGAAAAAAAGGTAGAAGAGGAAAGAAGGGAGAGAGAGAATTAAAGGAAATGAATTAATTAAAACTTCCCCATTTGGCCACAAAAGTAATCAGTTTTTTTAGAGCTCTTTTTACGAAAGGAATAATTCTGGCATCAGGTGAATAAAGATAAAAAATTATTTTTTGAAATAATGAATTAAGTAAATGTTTCTTGATTTTTTTGGTATCCTTTGACATGAATATAGTTTAATTTTATAATAGCTAAAAAAAAAAGAAAACAAAAAAACTTTAGAAAGGGGTGATCAAAAGTTAAAGCGATAACACGTTAGCACACGTTTACAGAAAGAAGGGGAAGTCAAAGTAAAGACTGATACTGAATCTTTGTTAGTTTTTTATCTTTGATTGGCCTCACGTTTAAATCACATATAGATTGAACTTAGTGCAATAGAATTTTCTTCTAGAGATTAGTTCAATGCTCAATATTATTTAGTTTATTTATAATGTTGTTATATTATTACTCCACTCATTGTGATAAGTGTAAGAGTTTACTGATAATAATTAATCATTGCATTTTTTACTTAATGATTTGAAGTATGATTTTAATTATTTTTTTTAATATTTTTATGGTTTATTTTTATGTATGAAAATTATTATCCGAAACAAAGAGAATAAATAATCTTATATCTTTATGTAGATTTATATATGTTTACCGTAATAATTAGATGTTTCCGATGATACGATTGATTTTTATAGGTATGAGTATTGGTAGAAGTGTTTATTAGTATACTATGAAGTAATAATATTTCTTCCGGAAATCACATTGTTGTCCAAGTTATTATTATTTGGAACATTTAGCTATGTGAGTGATGAGGATTGTTTTTTAATTTTTACTTAAGTTAATATCGCAAAAATCAATTTGTTCAGTCCGCGTAAAATTCTTGAGAGATAACGTTTTTCTTCGGTCGTTAATAGTGAATACAGGCTTTTGAGAAGAACGCAATAAGATGATAAGAAGAAGAGGAATTAACCGCAAAAATACCTAGAGAGAATAAACAACCCACCGAGAGCAGGAAACAAATTTTTTGGTAAGTTTATCTTTATTGTGAAGCTAAAGATGTTTTTATATTGAGCGTGTTATTAGTGGATATTCTGTGTATATGTAATAATTTTTCCGTCTATATATCGATAAAAAAAAATTTTTTTTTTTTTGCTGTATGTATAAATCACATTTTTTAAATAAAGGAAGAGTCCATTTTACAGGATTAATTTTTAAATAAAATTCATAAATATTGTTAGGAATTTTCCCTTGTGAGCAGAACGATAAGTATGTTGGTAATATTTCAGTGTAAGACCATGGTCTCTGATGAAACCTGAAAAAATGTTTTTGAAAGTGTACTATAATAGTTTTTTGGTCTTGAATGGCCCTAAAATGATTATGTCTCTATTGGCAATTATTGCTTGCGAGTTTCATGAATCTTAAAGCAATTATTATAAAAACCAGAGGTTATATGTTAGTCTTTTTAAAAGGCTCTAATATAAATGAGATAGGGAAAGATTCAAGAAATTATGTTGAGGACCTCTCTCATTTATTTTGCTCATAATGAATCTTGTTTCACTTGTTTTTGTATATATCGCTTCTCACATCTCGACTCTTCTCATTTCTCATATGAAGCTAACAGGTCAATTACACATGGGAATATTCTCAAAAAAATGAATACATAACCGCAACTCCAATTATCAGTTTTTGTAGTCATTCAATACCGAAATGTGTAAAAGGAATTTGTTTTTCTACAATATCTCACAATGTAACTCGAGGTAACTAGAATTCTCTTATTCCGAAATTTTACTTTTATTGAAAAGAAAGAATTATTTATTTAAGGAACTGCTATAATTAAAAAGGTCAATATATTTCCCTTTACCTTGGTACCCAATATTAGGTAATGAAAAAAAATAATTTAATTACTTGTTATATAGTTAATAAAGGATGAAAGATTTGAGGTTAGAAATGTAAAGATCTAGAATGTGAGAATTCTATCTTCCAAACATTTTTTTCTTGACATCATCTGAAGATATTAAAAGTATAAGATAAAAGTTTAAAGCAAGCTGCATTCTTCAGAGGAATAGAAGGAAAGCCATAAATTATAGCGGCGGAGTGGTAATAAATATATAGTAATATAATTTAACTTTTATTTTAATTATATTTATTATTAGTTTATTTATTAAGAATAGTTTGTTTTATAAACATTTATTAATTTAATAATTTTATTTATTATATATTTTTTATAAAAAATATTATATTTAATTATATAGTATTATTATTTATTATATATATTTTTTATTATATATTTTTAAGAGTATTATTTAATTTAATTTATATTATTTATATTATCGGATTAACACACTCACCTGTTCTTACGAGTGGCAGATCTCCTGATATATTAAGATGGGATGTGTTATTTATATTCTATTATTATACGTCCGAGTAGGACACGAAAGCCCAGTTACCACAAGGAGAGATTGCTTCAACTGTATCTACCATACTTCCATCTGTATACTGAAAACCTGTGACCCACGTCTATTGTTACAATCTACCTCTACCATTAGCACCCGCGGCACTCCCTATAAAATTTATATATTGATACTTAGTAATAGTGGTACTATAAGTATAAAAGTTACTACCTACTATACAGTAATAGCTCACTAGTATACTACGAATTTGAGAGATAAATAAGTAGTGAGGAGTGATATAAGTCTTAGTAGATTATTTCCCCATATATTTTTATTTTTATATTTGTTTTTTTTTATTTTTTTAAAAAATAAAACTAATAATATAAAATGAAGATTTACAAAGCAATATAGTGTATATTTATAATAGAGTTTTATAGTGGATTATTATCGTTGTTATTTTAATCGTTATATGGTCACTATAAATAATAAATAATTATCAAATTAATGATGATAATATAATGATATAGGTAATATATAATATAGTAGGGATATTTTATTGTAGTTTTATATTATTTAGGTTTGATAAAAGTAGCGAAATATAATTATAATAAAATAATAAAATATTATTTAATTAAAGGAAGAAAGTATTTTATTATATATATATATATATATTTATTTTTATTTAATAAATATATTTATATAATAATATTATAAATACTTATATTATTTGTTAAATATTTATATAATATAAAATAATTTTTAATATATATTGAGTATATTTTAATAATAAAAATTATAAAATATATTTAATGATATAAATTTTTATTAATATAAATAATCTTATATTATATATAATAATATATGAAATAAAATTTATAGTATATATAGATATTATTTATATTAAGTTTTATAATATATACTTTTAGATTTATATTTATTTTATGAGAAATTAATATATAATATTATCATTATAACTATATAGTTATATATATAATTAATATATATATATTATATATATTGATTAAAATTTTGAATTAATATATATTTATTTTTATATTTTTATTTATATTAATTATAAGGCTATAACTATCGAGACATAATAGATGGAAAGTAATAAGGTATGAGATGAGTAGTAGTCTACTATTAAATTTTTATTATATATTAAATTATGCGGGCACAATAACTTATAATATACATATAATATAACACAGGGTAGTGATGAATAGGGATAGGGTATATAATATATATATACGTATGATAGTGATAGTATAGGGTGCCCTATGGGGGGTACGCAAGCTAACGGGCAAGGTACCGGCTGACCCATGCCCCTCGACCGTACAAAGAGAAGGTAGAATTATTTATATATAACTTTGAAATTATTGTAAACAAAATTTAATCCAGAGTTAAATTTATATTTTGTGTACAGAATGGATAGTGTTATCGAAATTTTAAACATAAATTTTTTCATTTTCTCTTGTTAAAAAAGGCAAAATTTTTGTGCTTCTTGTTCGCTTTATGGCTCCTTATTATGATATCGTTGGGGTGTAAATAGCACGAGTCTCTTGGCTTTTTTCATATTTTATTATTATTATTAAACATCATTTGCTCCTTATAAATCGGGGCATTTTCAGAAATTCGCTTTGTGGGAACTCTCAAAATACCCAGTGTTGGGAAGACCGATCTGTTGTCTCGAGGGAGATGGTAGGGAGTATCTCGTCACATCTCCATCAATCTCATCTACTACGTTCAGACTATAATTCTCTCTCTCTCTCTCTCGTCTCCCTCCTCGCTCGCTCCGCTCCTCTGAAACTAGAAGTAAATAAGGAAAGAGTGATAAATATGTAAATATTTGATGGATGGGTTATATATATAATATGTATTTTTTACACCTATATTATATTCTCAATTTGCAGTAGGGTATATATGAAGAAAATAAATAGGGTATCAAGATAGTTAGGGAGGGGGGAAAAGGCTTTATATATGTAAATATAATAGTAATAATACAAAATAAATATATAGATAATAATATAATAATAAATATAGTAAATTATATTTAATATATAAAACCATGATTAATAGATAATTATAATACTTATTTATATAAATGTAGTTTATAAAAATTCAATTATACATATATATATAATAATAATATACTATTATATAGAAGGACAAATTATAAATTGAATGAAATCCGTTCATTATATGGATTAAAATATTATCATATATAAAGAAATAACAACCGAATTCGAAATATATTCTTTATTTTGTGTGCAATTGCATTATTATAGCGCTTATTTGCGCTTTTTTTAATTTTTTTAAAGAAAAGTACAAAATGCAAATTTAGTAAATTATTATAATTATTCCAATTAATATCAATTAATTTATTATATTAAATTAATTAAGTATTAATATATTAAATTATATATATTATGTTTTGGTATGTAATTAATTCCTTATTAAAATATATTGATAGTGTTTTTTTTTATATTGTTAGTTATTGAGATATGAATTCATTCATTTTTTCATAATCCCGTACTTTAATTGTCTCCAGAGCTGTATTTCTATATTCTTCTCTATAACTTTTCTCGATAAATATCTTTTCAATTTTAGGAGTGACTTTTTTATATTTTAATTAGGAATAACTTTCCTCAGAAAAGCTTTCCCAGAGCATATAGCATAACCGCCGGCACCATATCCGGCTACGGAACGTAAGAGTAGAACGTTGATGGAGGCATTAGAATAGAAATAACCAATCACCTACTCAGCATACGGCGCGGCCACTGCACCAGAGCACACATAATGTTCCCTCATCTCCTCGGATTTTCAAAAAAAATTTATATATAAAATATCATACAATATCATGGGCTTGTCTCAAACCGAGAAAGGTAGGTGGAGGAAAAAGATAAAATGGAAAAATTTCCGAGACATTCTCATCAAATTAAGCCGAAATAAAAAGATCCTAAGACAACGACCCTAAGCCTACTTCATTTTTATAAGACAAGTGAGTTTGAAAAAAATTGTTTCATCTTTGAGATTTCTCTAAAGTAATTTAATTTTTACTTTTACTCTTGTTAAAATATTAAAATTATAATAAAAGTAGAAAGGTAAAAATTCGAGGCATGAATAATTATATGTAAAGTTAAACTGAAACCTTAAAATATTGTAATGCTTATACATTTTTTTTTTATTGTATTTATTCTCGGGTTATCCCCTATAAAATAACTCCTATTATAAATAATATATTATAGTAAATAAAAAAGATATATTATAATAATATATAATTATAATAAATATATAATTAATAATTATATTGTAATAGTTATATATATAATATATTATGAAAATATATATATATAAATATATAATTATAATATAAGATATAATATAAGATAATATGTGTATGAAAAGTCTCTTTAAATATTGATCTTACAGAACTAGATTAATGTTTATTGAGCTGGTTCAAAACTGACGTATACAGATATTTCCGGACAAAAAATTGTTAACTAGATGAGTATATGAGTGTATAATATGAAATAATAATAATATAATATACAATAACTATAAATGATATTAAAATATATAATATACTATAATATATACTCGTATAGGTAAAAGTCAGTTCAGGAACTATATATATAAAATATTATTATATATTAAATATTATATATATATATGAAGAGAGAGAGTGAAGAGAAGAAAGAAAGAGATAGAAGAAAAGATAATACATATGAAAATATAGAGGTGAAGAAGAGAGAGAAGAAGAATAACAAACTATATTTATAAACTCTGCAAAAAAAAATGAGAATAAGATTATTTTGTTTTTTAAGAAAAAGATATTTAAAACAGAGAGCAAATGATTTATTAAATAAGTTGGAAGAGTATTAATAATAAAGTCGAACTGACCAAAAAAAAATTTGGGAGGAGACCCCAAGAGGGAGATAAAAATAAGAGATTAAGGAGAAAGAGAGAGAGAGACAGATAAGGAATGGACACACAGTTAGAACTGCTAGGAAATAATGAACACAAAGAAACATTCTAAGAGGTAGAGAGAGAGAGGAATTTATAGCAATATATAAAAAAACATTTATTATTAAATTTACCAAAAAAATAGATCAATATCAGGCGCAAGGTATAAAGTTTATTTAAAATTATTCTTAGATAAAATACTCACTAACTTTTAATCCTTAAAATAGATATATGTTCAAATAACTAATAAACTAAATAAAAACGATTTTTATGTAAACGGTATTAATTTAGTTATCTTTACTTCTTTTTGTTACCTCTGCATATGTCTAGGACTAATAATTTTAGCTAGATTTTGAACTACACGAAGTTTGAGAAAATTAATTTTTTACGTTATTATTATTTATTTATTAAAGACAATATACTGAAAACGAAAAATCAATCCGAACTAATAGGTGTAGGAAATAGAAAAGAAATCATAAATAAAATATTTATATATTATATATAAATTTAAAAAATATTTTTATATTTTTATTATAAATAAAAAAATACCAAAATTAAAAAACTTTAAGATAGGTTAAACCATATGTTTGTTCTAATTTTTATGGCTATAACTATATGATAAAGAGAAAATAATAATAAAAAATATTAAAAAATTATTTATCACGACTTAAATTTTTTTCTGTTTATTTCTTTTTCACAGTGTTGGATTTAAGACTTCACAACTGAACTGACGTGGTGCTTCAATAATTGAAAGTTGATAACAACACGTGCCTCACTAAGGGATTGCGTCACGGTGATCATTCGCACAATATCAGCAATATACATGAAAGTTAGCCTCACTAAAGGAATAAATAATAAAATATATTGTAAAAGACAAAGGTCTTACAATTATTATATGTGCACAAATTTTATAATTTTAGGATAATTTTTAAGTGAAGTTTATTTAAATTTAAGTAAAATTCAAACCAATAATTATTAATAGTTGTATGTAGGTAATTCAAGCTTATCAACATAAATGAGATGTCTAAAATGCAAGCACCCTTTATTCTTTCTCTCTTAGACCACTGTTTCTTTCTTTTTTCTATGTGAGGTTTGGTCTATATTCCTTTTCGTTTGCGTTGCCAACTGTGTATTTTAAGAGATTCTTTTAAGTAATATGGTGATTAATAAATGTGAGTTTGGCAGGTCCCCGGTGCTAGGCAAAATGTGCTGGGGGATAAAAGGAAGTAGATTGGTGATGAGGAATCCCCAGCGATCAGGTACGTTCTCGCAGGGTGAGCGCTAAACACATCAAACAACGTATGTAAGGTTTGAAGGGAAGTGTTTCGGGGGAGTGAATGATCTTTGCTCTAGGCCTCGTTTTGAGTGGGTTTATAATTTCCCATTTCTCATTATATGAACATTATCTTCTTCTCCAGTAAATTTATCCCTCATATTTTTTCTCCGGTATACCCAAGACTGACGTTCATTCTCTCTTATCTTATTTAATCCTCTCCAATACAAAAATACTAATTTCCAAATCTCCTTTTGTAATTAAAAAAATAAATTTTAACTAATCAAACTGGAAATAAAAATAACTGGAATAAGTATAAAATACTCTCTCAACAAAAAATTAAAATTAGAAAGTACGACATTAAATAAACATAACTATAAAAAATATAAATATACCCTCCTATGTTTCTAATATTTAATTTTAAAAATAATTATATTAAATAAAATAATAAAATAATATAAATAGAATAATAATAATAAATAATAATATAAATAAACTTAAATAAATAATAATAATAAAAAATAATAATAATTAATAATAATTTAAAAAAGCTACTATTTGAAACACATAGGTGATACAAAAATTTTTTAATAACACTTCTTGTATTCTATGTCTTCCTCTCCCGCAAAATGGCTCTTTGCTTAATATTTGTTGTTTACTAAAAACTCTAATTCTGGCCAACCTTCTCTATACAGGTCCCATCGTCCAACTTTTGTCTGTTCCTAAATTCTTATCTTGTATTTGTCCTATTATAATTAATATATAATTAGTAAATTTTTATACTCAATAAATATTGGATATAAAGGAAAAATTTCCAAGGGGGGAGTCTTGTGCATGATTATTTTCTTCTTCACAAAGTCTATTATTCAAAATTCTTTAGTTGATTTTTTTTATTGTTCAGTTGGGGAACGAGAGGTCTTTAATGTGTGATCTTTTCTTTTATTTTTGTATCTACTTAGTGAGTAAACCGCCTCTTCCAAACGCTCAACAACTCCTTCTCGCAGAATTATTCAACACTTGATAAGTCATTCAGGCTTATGCATTTGATGAAAAAAACTTCAATTCTCATATAATCAGCATTGTACTTGTATTTCAGGTGGAGGCCATGTAGAGATTTACTTTTTTAGGTCTGTCTCGTTAAATATATTTTCCTCTTTTTGTTTCAACACGCTAACGATTATTAAATTATTTGTGCAGTATGACAGTCTCTGGCATGTTCGCAATGGTGTAGACGGGGAAAGATGCAGGTAATATTGTGGAAAAGTGCTCTTGTCCCGCCAAAGGCCGCTGGTGCAATACGGAACGCTTGCGTAGATGAGCAGCTGTGAGGCGGTTGAGGGAAGGGGAGGGAAGGTTCGAAAGAATAATTTATATAGAATAAAGGATGAGTGGGTAGGGTAGTAGGGGGGAAAAATAAAGTGTAGATATAGTAGTGAGGTCAGCCTACCCCCCCTCACCCTACCCCTAACTTGCAGGAAAAAAAACCCCCTCACCTATATATTCGCTGGGGGGGATTTAGTGTGGGATAGAAGGGGGGCCCCTAACCACCGCCTAGCCAACCATTTGGGAGCTCCCTTATATAATTTATTAATTTTAAGAGAGATGTATAAATTAATACTTAAGAGTCATTATACTTGGAAATTATAACTAACGAGTTCTAATATCTACAAACTGAACCTGTAGATTGTGAATGTGCTGAATAAATTTTAATATTAATCATAATTAAATATTTGACTTAGTGATTATATAAAAATTTCACTAAAACACAGAATCATTTTTTTAGTTTGAATGAGCTAGTTTAGTTTTCATAAGTATTGATAAACTGATATGTATATAAATATTATTAATAAATTTAAATTTTAATATTATTAGAAAAAAATTAGAAACGTTTACAATTTTCTAATTTAAATAAAAAAGCAAATTTGTTTTTGATTTATATATTTTTTAAAATATTGAATATTTTATTGTATTGAGGACGTTTATTTTACAAATAATGAGCTCTTTTATTTTTGGTTTTAAATAATTTATATTTTCACTTATTTGGTTTAACTAATTTCTTTGCAACTTATTTA
>JABUQX010118928.1:0-14461 GCA_015478945.1 Trachelipus rathkii | reverse complement strand
TACGCTATATATATATATATATATATAAATATAACTAATATATAACTAATAATAATAAATAATATGCCATATATATATATATAACCAACAACCCATATATATATATTATATGCTATATATATATATTATATATATATATATATATATATATAGTAATAATATATATATATATATATATATATATATATAACTAATAATAATAATGAATGTAATATAATAATAATATATGTATGTAATAATAATAATAATAATAATATTATGAAAAAATGCTTCGATGTAATAATAACAATAATAATAATAATAATAATAATATATGTATAATAATAATAATATAATAATATAATAATAATAATAATAATATATATGTATATGTATATGTAATAATAATATATCTTTCTTACAACATACGCATACATAATAACCAACTAATATGTAATAATAATAATAATAATAATATAATATGTATATACGTATGTATATGCAATAATAACATATCAATATGTAATATAACAATATGTATCATATGTATATGTAATAATGTAATAATAATAATATAATAATAATAATATAACAATAATAATAACATATAATAATAATAATAATAATATAATAATATAATAATATATGAAATATATATAATTTATGTATAATAATAATAATAATATATAATATGCTTAATATAATATATATACTAATAATATAGCATAATAATAATAACAATATATATAATTCGTATAATATATATGTAATATGTATAACTCAATAATAATAATAATAATATATATATATATATATGTATAATAACAATAATAATAATAATATGGAAACTAATAATAATAATAATAATAGCAATAATAATATATGTAATAATATATATAATAATAATAATAATAATGTATGTAACAGTAACTTAATATAATAATAATAATAATAATAACCAATAACAGTAATATTAATAATATATTATATATACATACATATATTCAATAATGTAATAACCAATAATAACCAATAATATATATATGTAACAACAATAATATATAAATAATAATAATGTATATGTAATTTGTTATATGTAATAATATATGTAATAATAATATGTAATAATAATAATATTAATAATAATAATATATATAATAATATGTAATATATATATATGTATGTATAATATGTTAATAATAACAATAATAATATATGTAATATATATATATGCATAATAATAATAATATATAATATAATAACATAATATATATATAATAATATGTATATATATATAAATAATAATGTAATGTAATGTAATAATAATAATGGCATATGTAATATGGAAATAATGTATATCAATATGTATGCTGTAATAATAGCCTAATAATAATAATAATAATATAATATGTATATATATAATATAATATGTATATATATGTAATAATAATAATAATATATAATAATATAATAATAATAATATGTAATAATATATAATAATAATAATAATAATAATATAATAATGATTATATGTAATAATAATATGTAATATATATGTATGTATAATATATATGGCATATAATGCTTTGCTGGCATTTGAAGCCAACCAATAACCAATATTTGCGGAACTGTTTGCCTATACATATATAAATCTAAGTATATATATATACCTATATTATATATATATATATATATATAATTTTATACATATATTCATATATTTGTTTTAATTTCAGCTATATTAGATAAATATAGTGGGACCCCAAGTGAATTATTAATGTGTGAACCTAGTACGTATAGACAAATCATTAAGTATTATTATCATTTAATGTATTCAAATCCTGGTTCTGACTTTATAAGTAAAATTTACCAAATTTGCAATGACGTAAAATCTATATGGAGAAATGTAAATCTAAGGCTTTCTCTTCTGACAGACAAGTCTCTCTTTCAAAAAGTTAAAAATCTTTTAACTTTAGTGAAGGACATTAACCGCAAACATGGGAAAGTCACTGCAAAAAGAATCTCGATTTAAAATTAGATAGACTTTTTGATATATCTGCGTGCACTTGTCCTTCGGACGTTAAGCCCTGCTATGATAGGATGGTGAACTGCAAGATTGAAAATTGTGAACAGTCCCATATTATATGCGTTTGCTCTAATGATGCAAAAATTCTAATAGAAGACAGAGCATATCTACGTGATCAAAGATGGAAAACTGGACCGAAAGGAGCATACCAATTTTCATCAATAGATCGAAGTGCTATAAAACGAGATAAGAGGCTTAGATTTGATGCTGTTTTATCGGGTGTGAAACAGGTCGAGTCAGGGGAAATGCATTCAGTAGCTTCAGAGCCATCACAGGAAACTAGCTCTTCTTCTTCTTCTTCTTCTTCTTCTTCTTCTTCTTCTTCTTCTTCTTCTTCTTCTTTTTATACTGTCGAGGTATTTATCGTTGTTCCTATTCATCTTATAGTCTTTTTATTTTATATTAGCAATTGTTTACACAAATGTTTCTTTCTTTCAGGAAGAGATCGCCAGGCAGCCAAGCAAAATTCCTTCAACAGAATATAACAAACTGCAACTACCCAGATAGGCTATGGAACTCATCAGAGGTGAATGTTCGTCTAATCTTGGTGCAGCTCTTGCTAATGCATTAATTCATGATATAAAATATTTACTGAGGCCAGAAATTGACTTTCAACAAATAATGTTCGACAAATGCAAAATAGACAGAGCAAAAGCAAAGGTGAAGGTCGTATGTGAAGATGATGCATCACATAAAAGCACTCACTGAACTTGTACAGGTGTTGATGGAAAGATTGACAAGAACACTTTAACATATAAGGAAATACAGTTACCTAATAGAAGTAGGTATGAGAAAATGTGTTCAGGCAGAACATCATCTGACATTCACTAGTGAAGATGGACAAACCCAGGGTACCTATCTTACACATCGAACTGTCCCTACATCTGGTACCACTGGCAAACTGCTTGCTGAAGAAGTTTTTAGCTTTAGTCAGGAGTTTAATAGCATTGATAGTATTCAGGGTATCTTTCTGGATAATACTGCTGTCAAAACAGATCCAATCAATGGCTTAGGTGTACAACTTGAAGTATTAATGGGACGAAAACTGCATTCCCAAGGTTGTACGCTACATCAAAATGAACTTCCATTACGGGCTCTTTTCAGAAAGCTTGATAATGTAACAACTGGACCCAATACATTCGGTGGACCACTTGGGCAAAGATGTACTGGGAATATTCACGAAGAACCAGTATTAAGGTTTAAATCTATAGAAACCCCAATCATTGACGGATTTCTTGAAGATGGAGTGCTTAAAGATCTTAGTGTTCATCAGAGACTTCTGTTTGATTACTGTAAAGGTATTGGATCTGGAAACATAGACAATAGCTGGGGTACCCATAAAATTGGTCCACTCAACCATGCACGATGGCTAACTCTTGCCATAAGACTACTTTGTTTATATACTCGGGATAGTTCTCCAATCGAAAGTCTGACTAAATTATTACTCTAAATTGTTAATGTTTATGCACCAGCATGGTTTGAAACTAAGGCATCATCGAAATTTCATGATGCTCCTCGTATTCTTTTCAATTCAATTACAAGGATTAATCTTCTCTCATTTAATGATGTGAAACGCATTGTACAGAAAAACATTCAAGGCAACGCCTATTGTTTACTTCCTGAAAATTTCTTTATGTAATGGTTAAAGATGAAGACCATGAAATCAGAAGTCTAGGATTAGAAGCTATACTCTCTTGTAGGAACATGTATAACTGAAATCTTTGCTTTACGTAAATAGTTTTCATAAAATGTAATAGATTCCTAAATGAACAAATTCATTATAAAATATGTACCCTACATAACCGAATGCCTCATTTGTGTTTATTGTTTTTATTTCTTTGCAGAAAGACATGTGATCGGAAGCGTTAGAAAACAATTGCAAAGGTAAATTGGAATGCAGGTTGCTGGAATGAACTAATAGATCTTACTTCTACTGGTGTTGCAGAACCGCCAAGTATGAAAAAACATGTAAAATGAAAAAATGTTTGACTACTCTTGTTAGGCCAGCTCTTCCCGATTTTCCATCACATTCTCAAAGCGTTGAAAGGTCTGTGAAATTAGTGACATCAGTTTCTCAACATGTGTAAGGCTTTGAGAGTAGAAATGCGTCGATTCTAACATAAGTGGCGAGTAGGAAGATGCGTCCGTCATTTACATCCAAATCATATTACTCACAATCGCATGATGACATATTACAATAGTTAAGATACAATGTCAAACTTACTGCTATGCACAAATGTAGTCCAATTGCTTATACAATGTATAATGAACTATGTTTTATTTTACTCTTTATCATTCGTAAATAATAACGTTTGAATGGAATCATACCTTTACAGACACATCCATGGTAAAAACCTACATATCAGTCGGATTGAATAGGTCATTGTTTGAAGTTCAACCATATAACTTTGATTCGATTTCCGCAAGCAACCCCTTATTGGATTTCTGCTCTAAAACTCTAGGGGACATTTAATTCCGTCTCGCTAGCTACCGCAACATAACGCAGTTTGCAGTTTTGTTCATCGACCTACCTAAAATAATAATGTATAATAATAATAATAATATGTATATGTAATAATAATATAATAATAATATGTATATAATAATAATATATATATAATAATAATAATAATAATAATAATATATGTATATGAATAATAATAATAATAATAATATATAATATATATATGTATAATGTATATATGTAATAATAATAATAATATAATAATAATAATATAATAATAATAATAATAATATAATAATAATAATAATAATAATAATAATATAATATAATATCTTAATAACATAATAATAATAATATATATGTGTGTATATATATATGATTTACAAGATAATAATAATAATAATAATATATAATATAATATAATATAATAATAATAATAATAATAATAATAATAATAATAATATATATAATATATGTAATAATAATAATATGTATATAATAATAATATGTAATAATAATATATGTAATAATATCATAATAATAATAATAATAATAATATTCTTTATAATAACAATAATAATATATAATATAATATATATAACAATAATAATAATAATAATAACCAATAATAATAATAATATATGTAATAATAATATTACAATATACAATATAAATTAATAATAATATAATAATAATAATAATATCAATAATAATATAATAATAATATAACTAATAACCAATATGTAATAATAACAATATAATAACGTAATAACATGTATGTAATAATACGCGCCGCGCCGCATCGCTATACGCCGCGCGCTATAATGTATGTATGTATGGGTAACAACCAATAATAATAATGGCGCATGTAATAACCAGCATATGTATGTAATAATAATGCATCATGTGTAATAACAATGGCACCTTTGTATCAATGTGGCTGTAATGTATGTATGTATGTATGTATCAATATATAATTTTCTTAATAATAATATCAATAATAATATATAATGTAATAGTAATACGTATCTGTAATATATATAATAATATAATAACAATAATAACAACTATAATAACAATATGTATGTAATATTAATAATATCATAATAATAATATATATAATATATATACAAATCAATAATATGTATATATACATATATCCATGCTCATGCAGGCGGTAAAAAAAAGATAATATGTACAATAATATATGTAGTAATAATAGTAATATGTAATAATAATAGTAATGTAATAATAATGAGTAATAATATAATAATAGCAATATAATAATAATATATTATGTATATATGTATAATAATAATAATAATATAATATATAATAATAATATAATAATAATATAATAATAATAATAATATATATAATAATATAATAATAATAATAATAATAATAATAATAATAATAATAATAATAATAATATCATAATAATAATATATATAATATACGTTATATATATAATATAAATAATAATAATAATAATATTAATATGTAATATGTATGCACATAATAATAATATAATATATCTAATATGTATGTAATATATAATATTATCTGTATGTAATATGTAATAATAATAATATTTCATAATAATAATATAATATATATAATAATAATAATAATAATAATATAATAATAATATGTAATAATAATAATAACCAATATAACAATAATAATATCCTTAATATATGGATATGTATGGCATATATGTAATAATGGATAATATGGCAATATGTATATATATATACGCATAATATTAATATAATATAATATATAATATCTATATAATATGTATAACTCTCATATAATAATAATAATACACCGTATATATGTAATAATATGTAGCCAACTCAACAATAATAACCATAATATGTATAATAATAATATAATATGTATGTAACCAACATATCAGTAGTATGTAATATATATATACATAACATATATATATATATATATATATATATATATATATATATATATATATATATATATATATATATATATATATTTATATATATATATATATATATATATATATATATATATATATATACATATATATATATATATATATATATATATATATATATATATATATATATATATATATATATATATATATTCTAATCGATTCAATGTTCTCTTCGGTAAAAAGGTTTAATAACTGCTTTGGAATTTTCTAGTATTTATTATAATAACCATCTTTTTAAAATGCCGACAACAATATAACATTAATTTACTTAACAGGTTCATTAAATATTCATTTCATTAAATTCATTACAATAAATCCGAAATAGTGAATCAATTGATTTCCACAAATATCATTTAATATGTCAAAATGTTACGATCAGTTCTTTACTTAATTATTTTACATTACAAACACGCCAATAAAAGAAATAGCAATACATATAAAAAAGGTAACTGACAATACATTAAAATGAAACTTATCACAGCATGAATATTGCACTTTACTGAAAATACATTAAAATGAAACTTATCACAGTATGAATATTGCACTTTATCTTACTATAAACTATCCAAGTTGTTCCTGTAATCATTTCTTCTGCGGAACAGGAACATCTCCCTCTCCAACCAACGCCCTTCGGGAAAAGAGGCGCCACTCAGCTTGCCCCACCGGTAAGCAGTAATCTTTCACTATCAATTCAGTAACCCCGGCCGAGACACCCAAGCAAACGTTACTCCCTCCCGTTAGTTGTTCGTCGTTAAAGTCGAAATTCCTGAACTCGATCTGTTTCTAACTTTAATTCTTATTTACGTTCTTAAAACAGTTCTTACACTCGTGTCTACAACAATTTAAAATCAACATAACTTTCTAAAATTAACACTTTTAAAAGTAACTCTCAGCCTTCACTCGCCCGTTTCTACGGGATCTTTAACTAAATTCGTTTTAAAATCAAGTCACACCCTTCCGCCATTTTAACAAACTTTTCCTTCCTTCCGTGTTCTGTGGTGTTAATCTACTATCTGTGTTTTTAAATTTCTTCTTTCGTCAACTCAATTCTTTTGATACTTAGTTGGTTTATGCTTTATTATTTATAAAAACCTACTCCGTTACACAACTCCCCCTTTAGAGATTGGAAGTCCAATCTCTAGAAAAGAACACTACTTACTCTTCCTCCAATTTTCATAAAAAGCCGTTCCAAAGCAGTTCACAACCCCCCGAAGCCCTACGTGCCACCAGTCTAATCGATTCAATGTTCTCTTCGGTAAAAAGGTTTAATAACTGCTTTGGAATTTTCTAGTATTTATTATAGTAACCATCTTTTTAAAATGCCAACAACAATATAACATTAATTTACTTAACAGGTTCATTAAATATTCATTTCATTAAATTCATTACAATAAATCCGAAATAGTGAATCAATTGATTTCCACAAATATCATTTAATATGTCAAAATGTTACGATCAATTCTTTACTTAATTATTTTACATTACAAACACGCCAATAAAAGAAATAGCAATACAAATAAAAAAGGTAACTGACAATACATTAAAATGAAACATATCACAGCATGAATATTGCACTTTACTGAAAATACATTAAAATGAAACTTTATCACAGTATAAATATTGCACTTTATCTTACTATAAACTATCCAAGTTGTTCCTGTAATCATTTTTTCTGCGGAACAGGAACATCTCCCTCTCCAACCAACGCCCTTCGGGAAAAGAGGTGCCACTCAGCTTGCCCCACCGGTAAGCAGTAATCTTTCACTATCAATTCAGTAACCCCGGCTGAGACACCCAAGCAAACGTTACTCCCTCCCGTTAGTTGTTCGTCGTTAAAGTCGAAATTCCTGAACTCGATCTGTTTCTAACTTTAATTCTTATTCACGTTCTTAAAACAGTTCTTACATTCGTGTCTACAGCAATTTAAAATCAGCAAAACTTTCTAAAATTAACACTTTTAAAAGTAACTCTCAGCCTTCACTCGCCCGTTTCTACGGGATCTTTAACTAAATTCGTTTTAAAATCAAGTCACACCCTTCCGCCATTTTAAAAAACAAACCACCACATCTCTTCAAGGAAAGTGAGGAGCACAATTAGACAAAATAAAATAAAAAAAGATGTCGCAAATTTTTTTTTTTTTTTTTTTTGAAGCGTGTTTTAAGAAGAGCGGAGACATCTCCAACTTTCCTCGGTGGCAAGAATTTGTCAAAGCAAAATGAGATCCATCCTTCAACCGGAACTTTCCTCGATTTAATTATTAACTGCCACATGGAAGGTTTGACAAAAAAAAACATGGGTTGAGTATTTGCCCGATATTAATCGATTCTGTAGCGGATGTCATGCATGCTGGATTGCGGATCAGAACAAATTGTTCTAGTGTTACTTTTCGCTCAGACGAAAAACCTACTTGTGGTCGTATGTACAAATTTGAAGCTTTTTTTCTCAACAATCTGCATGGGACGGTTCATGAAGACCGCAGTTTTTACCCAAACATTAAACTACCAGGAAGTCGCGGCCAAAGGAAAGAGTTTTATGGGTACCTTGTGCAGTGTATTTGTGTTGTCGAAAAAAATAATACTAGTTTATGCTGTTGGCAAGATTTGTCATTGAAAAGACTTGTGCGTTGGGTATTTCCACTGTATCTATGCTAGTCTAGCATTCTCAAACGTATGCTTTATATAAAAAAACAGATTACAGGAGTAAACTTATTCAGCGTCCAAGTGCATTTAAGTGTAAAAATTGCGACATAATACTTACTCTGATAATTACGTAAAGATAAATAATGAAAAATAAATATTAGAACCGATCATCAGAAACAACCATTTTTCAGTTGACTCAGCATTAGATATTCAATGTGTTTTCTTGTTTTTCTAAGACCTTAAACTAAGTACTCAAACCAATTTAAGAGTAGATGTGCCGCGAATTTTTTTTAGCAGCACAACAAGGGTGCCGCGGTAGAAAAAAAAGTTTGGGAACCCGCTGCACTAGATAATCGATTCACAGGAATCTTTTGCAAAAGGTTTAAGAATAAAAAATGAACAATTAACGTCAGTAGAAATTTTAATATATATATATATATATATATATGAATATATATATATATATATTATATATTATATATATTATTATATAGATAGATATATAATATATATATATAATATAATATATTTATATAATTATGATAATATATTATATATATATATATAATATTATATTATATTTAATATATTATAAAAATGTTATTATTTTAGAATTATTTTTTTGGTTTGATCGGTTAGGAAATAGCATTTAACATTAATTTTGGTTGTAAAATGAATGCATGTCCAACACGAACGCTGTACTCCCAAGACCGTGAGTTTATGGCGACAGATTTTAAATATAAATATCATTAAATGCACTAATATTTGAGATTTAACTATTTGATTTAATGCATGTTTTTACAGTGGTGTGCTCCCACCGACCTGTAATGGTGGGAAAAATAACCAATATATAAAACGAACACTAATATTTGTAGTTATCGCCACAATATCATTTGTATTACACTTACATAGCTTTCTTTCCTTTATCACCTGATTAACAGTGTCTGACGGTGGGAGCACCCACTATAAAACATGCTCAATAATAGGCAAAAGGTTTAAATCTCAATATTATAGTTGCATGTTAATGATTTTATATTTAAATCTGTCGCCATTAACTGCTACGAGTCTGGGGTTAAGCGTTCGTGCTGACATGCATTCATTTTTACAACCAAAATTAATGTTAAATGCTATTTTCCTATATTACGTTATCATTACCAAAAAAAATTTGCTAAAAAATAACATATATATAATATTATATATTAATATATTAATATATATATATATATATATATAATATAATTATATTAAATATATATATTATATATATAATATATATATATATATATATATATATTATATATTTATATATATATATATATATGATGAATATGAATAATATATTATATTCTACTGAACGTGTTATTGGTTTTTTTATTCTAAAAATACCTAGGTTGCAAAAGCATTTGAGAATCGTCTACATCAGGGGTTCCCAAAATTTTTTCACCGCGGCACCCTGGTTGTGCTGTGCTAAAAAAAATTCGCGGCACACCTACTCTAAAATTGGTTTGAGCTACTTAGTCTTTGGTCTTAGGAAAACAAGAAAACACAATGCAAATTTTATGCTCATTTACCTTTAATCTTTGAACTACGGATCATTAAATATATTTTCATTATTTTCTTTACGTTTATTAGGAAGTTTTTGTCAATTTTACAGTCATAAATCACTTGACGCTTTAGAAAGTTTACTCCTGTTAAGCTGTTTTTAGTTAATAAGTCATAAACGTTAGGAATGCAAGTAATCTAGCATTAGATAATGTGGATAAAACGCACAAGGTCTTTTTAATGCAATCTTGCCAACTGCATTGTTTTTTTTTTGCATACACTTGCATCCATAACTCTTCTTGGCCCCCTTAGTGGTATTTAAGTTTCAAAAAATGCGGTCTTTCACTGGACTCCAGCAGATTTTTGAAAAGCTCATTTGTTCATTTACCCAGTAGGTTTTCGTTTACGGGTCACACGGATAAAAATTTATGTTTGTCATTCCAAGCTTGTACAGACATCCTCAGAATCAATATCGCGGGAAAATACTCAACAATGTATTTTTTCCAAACCTTCTTTTTATGCAGTTGCTTATTAAGTAATTAAAATTCGAGGGAAGTTCGCGTGTGAGATGGATCTGCATTTGCTTTGAAACAAATTCTTTGCACACTCGAGGAAAGTTTGTAGAGATGTCTCTGCCTGCTTAACACAGCGCTTCAAAAGAACCCCAAAAAAAAAAATTGGCGCAAGCCTTTTATTTTTATTTTGTCTAATTTTGTGACTCCTCCCTTCCTTGGAGAGATGTGGCTGGTCTTCATTTTTAAGTTTTGCGAATATGTTTTCAGGATATTAAGGGTATTATCTCATATTAAGCTGCCAATTCGAACTTCTAGTTTTAATTTTGAATAAAAAAGACTGCCCTGTAAATGTGACCACCAATGCATCGTTTATAGTTCAAACTAACTCTGGCTAAGAAATCTTTCCTCTTTGAAAGCCACCGCACTTCTGTGTACAGCAACGAGATTTGGAAGTGAGCCATACCCATATCTTCAGCGGGGGTAAGTTTTAAAAGGCGTGCTTGAACCGGGCGGCTCTTACAGATTTAAATAATCTTCCACATCATTCATCCAGTAAGGTTTATAAAAATCTTATTATATGTGGCATTCTTTACCTTGTGCCAGGAAATGCCGATGTATAACACAGTGGGTGGCTGCTGGGGGCGTTTTCTGCCACTTGCTTCATCTTGGGGGTTGGAAAAACCCCCCCCCAAAAACCCCCCGTAATATAGCATATCCCTTAGTTTTTTCCAACCATTGGCGGCGCCCCATCACTGCAAATATTCCCACACACTTCTCCATCCAATCATTTCCTGTTACAAATAATTTGTCTAATATATATGAATAGCATTGAAAATTTCGTCGCCAGTGGTTAAGTCCTCAAGCACTTCGCTCATCATAAGAAGTTCCTCTTCTATTTGTCATTGCCGATATAAATGTAAGGTACCTCACATATACACAAGAAAGGAACTTGCAGAAGTCCCGCTACTTCGGTACTTTTCATCAAGCTGAAAACTAAAAAAAAAATCACGTGTTTTCAAATCTTCGTATTACAAGTCGTTCTGTTCTCCGACTGTGTCTACTGTGAAATTGTGATATGTTAATTTCGATACTTATAGGGGTTATTTATAGCTGCACAGTTATCAATGTTCATGGTCATATCTGAACCTAAAAGGCAACTAAACATGAATATCTTCAGTCAAGGTTTAATTAATGTCTAGGCAATAGTATGCGGTTTTCCAGTTTTTTGCAATAAATGTGAGTTAAAGCTTCAGTTTGCATTTTTCAAATTTTATGTAAATACATTCTCTCCATCATAGATGAACCTGCCCAAAGAGATTAAAAAGCGCACTTAATCGTAGATTTACCAAGCAAAAAATGTGGTAACCAGCATTATAACGAGTAGTAGACGATGCTTAATAATGGTGTTGCCATATAATAAAAACGAATTGTACTACTTAACTCCAAAATTTTAGTGAAAAATTGAAAATGTGCACGGCACACGATGGCTGAGCACCCCAGGGTGCCGTGCTATTAAGGGGCACCACACTTTTGTGAGACCCCTGATCTAAGTGGATGTAACTTTGGATATGGAATTGTTTAAGGTTATTTTTTCATTTTATTGCCATGCGTACGATGTTACAAAGTAAAATAACTTGTTCTGAATGGCAGCAACTAAACGCCGTTACGATATGAGCAAATTGATGTTTTATGTATTAATACGTTTAAATATGGCAGTTAAACCTTAAATATTTGAGTCAAATTAAAATTATCTTGGAAAAAAAAAATTGGAATTGAAGAAATCTTTGCAAATGTTTCTGAAGTGAATTTTGTAAACATTTCAACAGGTTAAGGAACCCATTAAACATTGTCATCATATTACATAAAATTTAGCGAAATATAACAAAATATCGTTTCAGTATTATAAGCCTTTATCAACCTATAACTGCATAAATGAAAATACTGCTGATTCAATTGAATTTTAATTTAAGTGGTGACGGACGATTCAAAAATTTGAAATATTTTAAATAATTTTTTAAAAATCACATAAAAAAAAAATTCAAAAATGAAATATCTCGAAAAGTACGACACTTAGAGAAAAACCAATTACATATTTGGAATCAGCATATAAAGCTTACTACAAAAATGTAAAAGAAAAAAACAATAGGGGGAGGGGGACTATGGTCACTTTATCCATACCCCGTAGGGGAGTGAGCGGTTAAGGAACCCCCGCGACTAACACCCAAATACAATGAAGACCCTCCCGGGAGGGGGGAAATAGTCCTACAATGTCGTTTTCCCCCGGAAGGCGAAGGATAACCCCGACTCCTGCCATCTTGCGGGTTTTTACCTTTGTGGGACGGGTATTTATTCCTTTAGCTAAAAAAAAAAAAAAAAAAAAAAAAAAAAAAAAAGACTGACGGAGTCGTAAAACATAACATTTATCCTAATATTTTTTAATCATGATCCGTCATCCTCAACTTTAAATTTGATTGTTTTAAGAATCATTTATTAACTATGGATAATATATTTTATAAAAAAATAAATAAATATCTTCAAAATTACACCAAACCTAAAACATCAAGGTCATATATATATAATATTATTTATTAATATATAACTATAATAGTATAAGGATAATTATATGTAGATTATATAATATAAATATATTATATCTCATATGTAAAAATTACAATTATATGCATTTTAATATACAAAGTTTATATGGTCATGACCTCTCGAAAAGCAACATGTCAATGCTAGCAATAAAGAATTAGTTTAATACAGCTACATAGAAAATTAAAATAATAATAAATTTATTATAGCCAATTAGGAGACTTTTTATTTATGGGAAATATAATAAGTAAAGAAAAAAAATTAAACGCAATTGCATCCTTTAATAAAATTGGTTAAAATAACATCTGACGCCTGAAATGAACTTGATAGGGAGGTGTGTGTGGTGAGAAGAACGATAAGGAACGGCTCCATTTATAGAAATAACGATAGGAACGTTTAAGTTGACCAAATAGTCATATTTTCTTTATTTGAACCTAAAAGATATCCCTAAAGGTAAGCTAAATACCAAAGTAATGGACAGAAGTCTGGGTTTCATCGGCCTACGGGGAGAACGGGGGACTTTACGTCCCCCCTCTTCCCGTCGTCAAGGCTCTGAACCCCCTCTATAATTGACTTCACCAAGTTCAAAATGAAATTAGCTCTTTCTCTGATTAATTAATTAAATTAACTTAAATTTGACCGTCTCATGTGACTCTG
>JABUQX010118927.1:0-7500 GCA_015478945.1 Trachelipus rathkii | reverse complement strand
ATATATATATATATATATATATATATATATATATATATATATATATATATATAATATATATATATATATATATATATATATATATATATATATATTATTATATATATATATATATATATATATTATATATATATTATATATTTTATATGTATATAAAATATATATATATTTTTTTATATATATATATATATATATATATATATATATATATACAAAGGTGGGCATTAACGCGTTAAAGCGTTAATCGGTTAATTAACTCGTTAATTTTTTCGTTAACTTTTAACGCTTTCGTTAATTTCGAAAAAAATTAACGGTCTATTAACGAGTTAAAATTTTCCCCTACATCCGTTAACCGTTAACTTAATTTACGAGTTCATAAAATATTTTCTTATCAGATTTTAAATTGTATTAGATTCGATTTCGATTAAGAAATAAAAATTTTTTTTTTTCAAAATTTTCCTAAACGCTCCTCTCAATGGCTCAAAGTGTGTTTATATTTACTCGGTTATTACCAGTTAAGTAATGTTTTAACATCAGGGTTTTGGAAAAAGCCCGAGTTTGGGGAATGTGCCTTAACGTGTGACACCACCCCTCGTCAACTATATTCTCTATTTTCTTAATACTAGCACTTCCCTCAGTGTTGGAAGCAACGCACATGTCCAACCTATCCGAAAAAGGAAGCCGCTCTGAATCTTCTAACTTATCGTACTATAGCTCTCACTTGTATTCTATCTAAGATCTTTGAAACCCTTCTCAAACTCTCACTTCTTAGACCATCTGGAATCTCATCCTATTCTTTCCGATCGCTAGTACGGCTTTTGGTGTTCAAAGTCTACTAGCGATTAACTTTCCTATTTAACATTTATGGTTTTCCAGCTCTTATGAAACTACGGGCAGACTTGCTAGTTGGCGCTTGAACATATCCAAAGCATTTACCGGGGTTATGGCACGCATCATTTGCTCTCCAAGCTCGCCTCCTTTCCTCCTTCTCTTTGTTACTATATGTCTAGCTTTCTTGCATAGTCGCTTAAACATCGGCTTATGGTTGAATGAGCGACTTCTTCTTCTTTATCTGTCAATAGTGGAGAGTTCCCAGGGCTTTTCTCTCATCTCCTACTTTATTCCTACTTTTCATAATGTCTTCTCACCTGCACATTAACTCTATCACTTCACAATGCCGGATGACTCGACCCTTCCTTCTTCAGCTCATTTCAATTTTGCTCCCTTTACTTCTAGAATTGCTCTCGTCTTAATCTTTCCGATTCTATTTTCGCTGCTAGATAGAATTTGCGGGTGGGATCGTCTCAACCTTGTGAAAATTCAATTCTTTAAAAACCCAACTTCTACAAATCCCCTCTCTAAAATACACCTTCTAACTTCCTATCTCTTTTGACGGTTCTTTCGTCTCTCCTTTACAATATAAACATCCCTGGCCTTAACATAAAAAAAATGTCTTTGGAAACCTCACACCACAACGGTTGCTGGGGCGGCCTCATAAGAAACTGGGAGTTCTGTTTAGACTTGGAAGACTTTTTTTCTCTTCTCAGTTACTCCAGCTATACAAGGGTCTCATCCGGCCTTGTATAGAGTACTGTTCTCATATATGGGGGGCTCTGGTTTCACCCGGCTTTGGGACAGGGTCGAGTCAAAAGCCAAAAAGCTTATAAAACTGTTATGTACTTTCCAGTTCACTTGGACCTCTAACTTTGCGGTGCGATGTTGGTGCTTTATCTCTCTTCTATAAGGTATTATTCGCAGCGGCAGGTGTAAAAGATGCGAGTGGAGAGGAGGCGGGCGGGAAGGGTCAGAGGGGAAGGGAACTTACCAATCCGTACCACCACCTTTACGCCCCTAGTAGCACAAGAGGTGCTGTGTCTGCGCACGAGTTTTGGTAGATATTGGTAACTCCAGGCTAGTTTGCTGCAGTGTTTCCTTTTTTCCTTCCACCACTGTTCTGTGGAACTCTCTTCCATCTTCTGTGTTTCCTGCTGAATTTAATCTCCCTCACTTTAAAGCCTGCGTATATGTTCATCTGCGTTAATTTGCGCTATGCGCGATGAAATTTGGCGTGCAGTCCCCCTCCTGGAATAGGGCACTGCCCGTGAGTGATGGTAATAACTGTAAAAATAAAAAAAAAATAAAAAAAAAAAAAAAAAATTATAAAAGATTGAGACGTGTTAACGTTAGACGCTAACGCTCTCACGCTTCCGTGTGTCCGTTGCTATATACGATAAAGACGCGTTTTCAATGTACTTATCGGTCCCTTATTTTTTTTTTGTTAACGTTAAGAATAACGACGTTAACACTTTCTCAATTAACGTGCCACACCGCATTTGTTTACTCCTCGCATCTAGTCACGTAGTCGATGATAACTATATATATCACGTATATATAATATGATAGGCTATATGTGACTCTAATCATACTAGTCTATTATCTATAATATATGCGATATAATAATATATAATATATCTATATATATATAAAATATAATTACTATTTTATACCTTGTATATATACATAAGATTATTCATTTATATATACACTACTCGTCAAAATTAACGGAACCACTAGCTACACATTGACTGCTATCAGCGTTACAGAAAGACCAGAACGGCTGATGATAACTTTACTTATGCAAAATAGCTAGGCCATCGGGAACACATTATTGTAGGGGTAGATGTCTGAAGCAGTGGTTTTTTCAAGACTGAGGGTGGGGCACCCTTGTGAGGTGCGTCGCGAAACTACCAGGGGGTTTCGCGGACCAAAATCGTGAATAAAAATTTATTTTTTATGTAATTATATTATATATATATATATACTCTGATATATTATATACTATATATACTATATATATATATCATATATAATACAGTGTACTACTGACTCTATATATCTTTATTATTATACCCTTATATATATATATAGCGCCTACTGATATCGATAATGCTATCTCATATGTTTAGTGATATGTGATATACTAGTTACTCAGATCTATATATTATATATATATAATTTATATATCTCCACTATATATAATATATATATATATTATTACCATCGCCGACTCATAGATAGTATTATTATTCTATTAAACGTAACTAATCATCATACTGAGTATTACCTCATAATAATATAGTGTACTATCTTACGGACCTGAAGCCTGACTATTTATATTATATTATATACGTTATATATATATATACTCAGTATTTATAGTGTCTTTACTAGTATATATATATAATGTATATATTTATTATATATATATATATATATATATATATAATATATTATATATATATATATATTATATATATATATATATATATATTATATATATATATATATATATATACTATATATATATATATATAATATATATATAAATATATTATGAAAGGATCGGGGGTGCATGGAATCTATTTTTCATTTTTGGAGGTGCGCCATTAAAAAAAGATTGAGAACCACTGGTCTAGAGGTCCCAGGAATCCCCTGGGGGCCTGAGAATGGGTTCTGTATGTGATTGATGCGTTTCCTCCAATGTGGGACATTATTGCGGTGAAGGATTTGTGTGTGGATGTTGTTACTCAATAACGTGTCCGGTCACCTCTGGCATAGATGACGGCTTGTCACCGTCGTGGCATGCTCTCAATGAGGTGCCGAATGTCCTCCACGGAAATCTGATCCCATATGCGACCCACCACCTGCCCCAGCGGCTGGAGGGTTCCTCTCGGTGGTTGCAGCTGTCGCAACCGCAGTTTCAACATGTCCCACAATGTTCAATTGGGTTTAGGTAGGAACTGTACGCTGGCTAATCCAATGTCCTGATTTACACCGTCATTAGGTATTCGGTTACACATCTGGCCTTATGTGATCTTGCGTTGTCATGCACTAGAACGAATCGGCCACCGATGCAGGGGGTATATGACACGACATACGGGTCAAAGATATCTGCGATGTACCGTGCGGAGGTTAGGGAACCGCCATCTAGGACGTGCAACTCTGTACGACCAGTTAAAGAAATGCCTCCCCAGACCATGAGAGATCCACCTCCAAAATATAAATATATCTCGCATATTACATTGCGCGTACCTTTCATTACGTCGTCTATAGACTCTGAATCGTAGATCGGAGGTTTAGAGACCGACTCTGTTCTCATCCGTAAACAGCACATTAGTCCAATCGCCGACGGTCTAATGTAGGTGTTCCAGGGCAAATGCTAGGGTCGTGCCCGTCGATGCTCTCTGAGTGTGTCGTGGTCCTATGGCTGGCTTTCGATGTTGGCCCACACTTAGCTCCTCAAAGACTGTCACGGATATATAGATATACAGTGCTCACAATCGGGCTCCCACCATGCTACTTCTGTATGTAGTGAACGGTTGTCTTGCTGTTGTATGGCTGTCTCTCTCTACCGGCCCGATACGCAGAAACATATACAGGTGCAGATCGACAGCGCTGTCTCTCTCGTACCTTTCCCCTCTTGCGCACCTGCCAGCTTAGGCTGTGTCTCTGTACTCAGGTGTCATGATCGGTATCCGCTGACACGACCCGTTTCTCAGTGTACTAGTTGTTCTTGCTTCCACTCCCAAACCGTCGACCGAGGTTTCGCCGGTACCGCGTACTTCTCGGCACGGAGGGTGGTAATCTTACGCGCTCATCAAATGTTAGTCAACGCGCAATCCTTTCATGTTATAGCGTTTACTCGCAACCTATGAATGTACCACAGTACTTCAACATTTCCCCCACCACAATGCTTCTTCCATTCGCTAAGCTGAGTTTACGTGCCTTTGTCCATATACCCTTAATTATAGCCGAGGAGACCCTATACACCCCCAACACATATTACAACACTGCATTACTGTATCCCGGATATTATATTATTTACTAATAAAAGTTGCACAGCGTTTCTGGCTCTTTCTGTAACCTGTTAACGTCATATGAGCCAACAGTGCGTTAATTTTGACGAGAAATTATATATATATATATATATATATATTATAGTCTATATACTACTATATATATATTATATTCTATATATTATATATATATATATATACATACTATATTATATATATATATATATATATATATATATAATACTCTCTATATATTACTATCTTATGAGATTATGGAGTGAGATTATACTATATATATTATATTATATACCTATATATATCAACTTAATCCTTTATCTATTATATATTTAAATTCTACAATACCTATACATGTCTTAATATATATATATATATATATATATATATATATTATATATATATATATATTTATATATATTATAAATTCCCAAAAAATGTAATCTGTCCAATCTGTCCCTTGGTCACCTTGAACGAAAAAAATTAAGCCTGTTTCGAGAGAAAAAAAATGGAGAATATCTGGTTGAAGTATATAGATAAATTGTGAAGTGTGTAGCAACCTAATTATTGAGACAAACAGACCTTAAATAGAAGAAATTATCAGCATTCTTATAGTGATCTTCAAAAATATGGCAGCATGACCAAGTTCGGTCTTTCCTCATAAAAGTCTTTGAAGAATGAAAGAATTTCATTGTATATAACATGACTTTTTCACTTCCATTTAACTAAGACAAACTACAAAAGAAATGAAAATTATATTAGAATCATTTGATATAGAGTTATCCACTCTCGAAGAACTCGAGAATAGTTAACAATGGAACTTTTTATGTTTAAATTCTTTGACAAATAATATTATAAAAACATTTATTTCATTTAAATAAGGCACTATTAGCTGCTTTTAATTTTTTTTCGAAGCACACTTTGCCAGATTTATTGTTTCTTCTGGGGATTTGGTTTCACTTTTTTTTCACTTTTCACTGTTTATTCACACTTGAATAAGGATGTCTGGTTATGATATCGAAAGCAGCTTGAGTGTATTTTTTTAATTGTCTGATATAATATTTATTTCTATGTTGCTATGTTGTTTAACATGTATAACGTTTTATTTCATTATTTAGGCTTTATATTATTATTCGAGGATTAGATTTTTAAATTTATTAGTTTTATGGAGAATAATCTTATGATTAAAAAAAAATTGCATATATTATATCAACTATATACTCCAATGACATATTACTACAATCGTTATCTATATATATATACTATATATATATTCAGCTACGTATAATATAATATAATTAATATTATATAATATATATATATAGATATATATATATAATTTATACTGGAGTTACCTTCACATATTGACACAAAATTCGTGACTCTATTTAACCCGTTTTGCTATTGTGATTCCATGATTACTTTAATAATAATGTTCAAATTATTTTTGCTTGTATGATTCTAAAGTATTTAAGTAATATTTCTTACTATATTTTCATTTTGTTTTATAACTAGTTGTTTTTGTATATAATACTTCTTATTATCATCAAGCGTATATTATCTAATATATCATTTAGCGTGGAATCAGTATTTATACTACAATTTTGATACTAGTCGTGTAAAGTCTAAATTCACAGATACGATCTCCGCCAATTGCTTTGAGCACGGATTAGCGCTATTTTTATGGTTAAAAGCATTTAATAGAGGCTATTCTTCCCTTTTTCGCTTCAATTTTTGCATAATTTTTATATTTATTTTTCTCTCTCTTAATTCCATTTATTTGACCAACTTTCGCCAAAAAAATAAGATAGTATTATCGTAACATTATGAATTTGCAAAAATAGATTCGTTTCTATAGGCCGAAATCATTTCGACAATCATAGAATGGGGGATGAATTAGAGCCACTCGCTCCTCGGTGGAGTTGCTTTATTGTGATGTTAACTGCTCTCGATGTTCAATTTAAATAAATTGGATATGATTCAGTTGATGGGGCATATATTCAGCGTTAGTAAGAATTAACACAGACTACATATATATGATACCGCCTCTCCTATCAGCTGCAATAATTGAGACACATTCGGCCTCTTGTTAACATCTTCTATCTTTGCGTCCGCTCTGTCCCGTCTTCCTGAGGATTTTCAACTACAAGACTCTCGAGGGTGATTTGATGGCGTCCTATTCTGGACCCAGGCACCAATCGAGAGCCTTCGTTCTGTTTTTGGCACTACATCTTCCCTCGTGTGGGAGGAAGAGCATCGCCAAACATCTTTGAAATTTCAATAAAGTACAGGTGAGTGTGATTATGTATGCAGCGACATCCATTTATTCAAAGTGATATGTCATGAGAGCTGCAATAGCCCTTCAGAATCACTCTAAGACATGGCATGCTATTGTCTTACAAGGATTCCCTATCGTAATTTCACCTTAGACTGGTGGCCCTCGTCGAGTGCAAAAAAGGATCTCTGTTTCGGAAATAGGGGTGAGGCCCCTAGTTCCGACTTCACAGAGATACTTTTCACCCTCCTTCGATTGGATACATGAAATAAAGTGGAGAGTGGAGGAAAGGGGAAGAACAGGTGAAATACTACTTGTGGAAGGAGAAAGAACTTACAATATGTATATTTAATA
>JABUQX010118926.1:0-12500 GCA_015478945.1 Trachelipus rathkii | reverse complement strand
TGATAAATGTCAACATCTATATTTTTCAATGAAGAAATAAATCGCCATAACATTAGCGAGGAAAAAATGAATAAAAAAAAAATGAATATTGAGGGATAGAAGATGTTTAACCTGAGGATACTTTTATATATGAAATTTTGATTATTGTTGAAAATTGAAATATAGAGGTACGGTGTAGTGCGGTGCGGTGCTGTATTGTACGGTGCGGTACGTAATGCGTTCACTCTGGTGCGGTTGCCGAAAAATTTCGATGATTATGCAACACTAATTCCAGATGACTTAAGGGTTTACTTTCGTTAAACCGCGATAAATTTGCTTCCGTCTTCTTCCTTTGCTTAGTTGAATCATGCTGATACGTTTGCCTGCACACTATATAGCTTCAGGAAGCTAACTCGAATATTTCTTCTTGTTTGCTACCGCTATTAAAAACCGAACTAACTGGAGCCTGGAAACCATTACCCACCTTGCGTTGACTTGAATACTGTCCAGTACGTCCCTTTTGACCATGACACGACCGCGTTCATGCCACGTTAATTGTTGCCTTGTGTCTTGCTGTACTTTAAATTCAAATTAATTAAAATATCACTATCCCCTAAAAGTAAGGCACCAATGAAATCTTAGAAGAAGAATTTTGTACGTAAACTGAAATAAATATAAAATTATGTTACGTGTATTTAGTTTCTTTGAAATACAACTTAGTCCCGAATTGGTGTACTATCAAAACATTTGATAGGACGTCTTAAAAAATTAGATGAAATAAGATGTATAAGCGAAGGGAAAAGAAAGATAGATTAAAAGAGATAATAATAAAGAAGAAAGAGTAACATATTATAATAATTAAGTAAATAAATCATGAAAGTGTATTGGGGGATAGAAACGACTTGTTGAGCAACAACGAATCTTAGAAGAAAATTTTGACTTTATCATATTTTTAATATTGATATAATTCAACCCTAATTTGCCTATTTAAAAATGTCTTCAATATAATTCCGGATAACACCGGTGTAAAATTAATCTACAAATTAACTTACGAATTAATAACAAAAAAAAATGTTTATATTTATTAAACAATAACTCTCAATATATATTATTATAAATATTTATGTTAAAGCCCCGTAAAGCAGTGATGTCGAGAAATAAAGAATAGTGGTTACCTATTATAACATATATACCAGTTAAGTGTGTTAATTAAACAAATACTCCACTATTTAAATTCCTTCGTTCTAGAAATTGTCTATGGATTGACTGTGTTATCTGATCGTTTAAGTTACTGGATAAAGTAAGAATGTTCTTAAGAAAAAAATTTACTTACCCAATTCTTTAGTATAAAATAAAATGTTTATAAAACCCAGACTACTCCCCTGTTTTATTTCCTTAATATTTAATGAGGTAATATAATAATATTGTGTCATTAAATAAATAATTAATATATCAAACTTATAATAATACCATTTTAAACAAAAATTCGATAATGTCATCTATAGCTACAACAACAGAAGAGAATTAATAGATAATAGACTGCTATAGAAATATATAAGACTGCCGGACCAAAGCGCGCCACGATTAACCTGACACCTTTTTTCTGTTACTTCTCTCTGCTCACATTATTATTATTAAGAACGTCTTATCAGTTTGATCATATTCGAATTGATGTGATATAAAATCTACAAGAATTTCGATTCCTGATCTGTTATGAAAACTTAACTCGACGTCAATATCAAATGAACAGATAGGTCAGCTGGTACAGCTTAATACACAACAAATCGATAGACTCTTTCAACATTTGATCTCCTTCACTCAGTTTAAAACAAACAAATCATATCTAGAACAAACCTTATGAATCAAATTATACTTAATCCAATGCAAAAATAAAATGCAAATATCTAAGATGAAGAGAAAGATAGTGATGATTATTCTTATGTGATGAAGATATCTTGTGGTTGATTTTTGATTATTATTATGTTATTATATATAGGGTATTTATAATTTTTAGTATGGTATATGTGAGTACATGGCATGTAGTTAAGTGTGTCTATATAATGGTATTATATTATATTTAATACTAATATCATCATTAAAATAAAATACCAAGAAACAACAGTAATATATATACTTAGTAGTGTTATGGTTTATGTGTGTACGATAGTATGTTTTTGATTAAGTGATGATGGTGATGTGTAATATAAATAAAATGAACTCAATTAGGACAGGTACGTCTACAAGTAAATTCATCTAAGTTTTAATCACCACTAAATCCTTCACAACCCTCTCGTTGAAGTAAAACCTCAATCACAAATCAAAAGTATACTTCTGCCACAACCAAAAAAAAATAATCTACTCAAACAACAAAAATCGTATGGCGCCCAAAAACAAGTGTCACTTTGTCCAGTTCGAAAAAGAATTGTCCAACGCTTAAAACTAAAAGATACCAAAATCTACACGAACCTATTCTATAAACAACGCAACACGCATCAGCCGCAACCTCTCTTCCAGGTATACCAATTTACTTTTTCGTCCTACACACAATAAAAAAGCTATAAGCCTTCACAGAATAACAGATATGTACCATAATAATTACATAACTTAACAGTATATCATATCTCAAAATATATTACGATATATTATTTTTATATACCAAAATTCGAAGATCAATAAAATGAGCCGTACTAACTCTATGTACCACTAATATCACCTAATTCAAGTATATGAGCAAACTCCTCTCTCCCACCTCTCATCCTTCACACATCACATAGCAAACACACATAGCTAACACCTACACTATACTCATATACACCAGTCCCACTTTAATAGCTATCACACGCAGCACAAGCAATATGCACTTCATAAAACACTATATATCACTCGCTATCCAGTTTTACCCTACAAACAGATTCATCACAACATGGTCACCAGAACTATCAGCCATAACAGGCCGTACCCAGAATAAATAAGAAAAGCCATATTATATAAGTAAAATAACCATACCTTGCTTCCGACATCAATGAATACAATAGATCCTCTAGCAAAGAATTATTGCAAAATACATAGATGCTACAGACCCCTAGCACCTCCTCAGAAACCACGAACCACCCCCTTGGTCGTCTCAAACCACCAGAGCCATCCTTCCAAATACCTAGTTTAAAAGACTCGATGCAACTTTCCTCCGCCCTTAACCAAGAGAATCCGAACCAAAATATGCCAAAATAGATTAGATCAAAACGTGTCGTAAAAGAATTCAGAAGAGTAAGTGAATCCACTTAGTAATGAATTGTAGTTAGAAGGGAGTCGAATTATCCAGGAAAATGGCATGCTTGTAGTTCGCTTCTTTCGTCTGTTACAAGGTGTATACGTAACAACACATATTGACCAGCGAAAGAAATAATTTGGGAGAATTTATCCCAGAAAGGTTTATCTTTATATTTAATGTCTATTATAGAAATGCATTTAATGTTTATCTAGAAAAGTACTTTTTTTTTTTATTTCTAGGTGTTTGGTATTTATCTTAAAAATGTACCATACTAGATTTACAATATTTTCTCTATAAAGGTATTTGATGTTTGTTTAGTATTAATCTTGGGGGGTTCTTGATATTTATTTTTTTCTCTTTTATTCTTCTCTGGCGGGTACAGGCCAGGGGGCTACTGAATTTTGTGAATTTTGCCAGAGTTGGGGAAAGAAAAAGATGAGAAAAAAAAGAGTCATTTAAAGATACTCAGTTATGTGCAAGGTGGGAAAATAGATAAATTAAGTGTGTTCCACACTTTATTATTGGAGTATATAAAAGATTGAGCATTTCAATTAAGTATGGGATCATGCAAAGACGTGTCTCACGAGTTCTTCTGAATGGAGGAGGTATACAACCGAAGAGTTCAGAACAACAGTTTCCATTGTAATATAAAAGTATAAAGAGAGTGGCAACCATTCAACGGTCGGGAAGAGACACTAGAACAGCTTCCGGGGAAAGAGATCCCCACTACAAGACACCCCGCTTAGTAATAGCATAATTGCCTATTCAGAAGAAAATAGATCCCAGTACCCTACCACCTTATTGTTCGAAGGAGAACTGTTGCAGCACTCCTGTTTCAAAACCTTTAAATCAGACCACTTCCCATGATGTCCCCACTGAGGGATTTTTTGAACCCCAACGTGAAACAAAAATAAAACTGGCCCAATGCTGTGAAGTGGAAATAGAGAAGACACAAATATCTCTAAATGATGATTTAATGCAAAAATATGAAATGAAAATAAGTTAAAAATAAGATAACACTAAGCTAGAATACGAATAAAAAATAACAGAAACGCAACCCCTCCATAGATGCTGCAAAGACAGATCCTGGAGCCTGAGTATATTGTTAAAAAAAAAAAAATAAGAAGAAAATTAAGAAAGAACAACCTCTGATCACGCATAGCATCCGACCAGCGTTTTAGAAGCTTGTTCTAGTTTGGGAAATAAGGGTGATTCATGCCAACTTACAGATCACGAGAAAGTAACTATCAGATTCAACTCACTACAACGATACTTCAAAGGTTGTTGAGCTTTTCTCGTTTCCTCCAAAAGATGATACATAGTTGTGTGGAAGAGTGTTAAGTGAAAAGATGAAGGAAATGAATTTGATTCATAAGGGGTGAAACAATTCATATTTTCTTGCCCCATCATCATGATGAACTGAAAGGGCAAATTGAACTTCAATAAAACTAAATTTAAGTATAAATTCATTTTTATTGGTATTAACTATAAAATACTTATATTTAAGACCTCAAGTGACATACTTTATATTCTTCCTCACTGAACTATTGTATTTAAATTATAGCCATGATAAATCAGTCAGTAATAGTATATATAGGTTTAATATTAGTAGAAAGAATTAGTTCTAAACAATTCAATAGCATTTACATATGTTCTAAGTAAAAGTGGTTAAATTGATGTGGTTTTTTTTTTTTTTTTTTTTTTGTAAACTGTTGAAAAAAATCAAAGTCTTTCCATTTGTCCAATCAAATATGAAAATTTCAGAGTAGACAGAATTGGAGCAGCTATAACATTCTTTTATGTTGACATGTCTCTGTATATCCAAAACTTTTTAAAAAAAGTATTTCGTTTATGAATTCAGACGGTTGGAGGAAAACTTGCTCTAATTAAATTAAAGATGAGTATATTGCCCAATTTTGTGTACTCTGAAAATTTCATTTTCATCGGGTGAACAGTAAAAAAAAATTACTGCAAATTTTCAATAACGAAATTTTTTTGAACTTTTTTTTTACACAATCAAAATATAAAAAAGTATCATTCCCTACAGATTTTTGTGTTTTTTGGGATATTATTTCAGAGACGTTAAGCTAAACTTTTACGTAAAACATATGTAAAAGCTATCTATTCTGTTCGAGATTTTGAGACTCAAATAAAAATATTTTGTCACACAAATAATTGCACTAAAAGACAAACGAATACAGATAACCTTTCGAAATTTTTCATTCATGTAGGTCGGATGAAAATTGAAAAAGTTAAAGCCCAAATTTATCTAACGTAAATTTTCCTACTTTTCCTTACGGCAAATTGAACCATGCTCTTATCATACTTTCAAGAAAGGTATTTGATATTTATTCTAAAATAGTGCTTATCAAAATTTGGGTTTCATATAGTATATAATATATATATATTATAATATTATATAATACTATAATATATAATATATATATATACATAGTAATCCTATATAAACAGAAAGTGATGAGTAATCCCATTGATTTAATTTCTCCGTGTAAGTTGTGCTGTGACGGTCCTTAAAATCTCTTCTTCCTCACTAAGAACTTTTCGGGTATAGTTATAAAGTGATTCCTGCTGCGGAATATTCATATTCCTGTAAAGCAGAGCATGACGCAAGTTCTCGAACAGTCCACCCCCCCATTAAGTCTAGTTCGTTGCCAGTGCCAAAAAACAAAAAAAAAAAAATTCACCCTAGATTTCACAACAACCTGGACGGACCCTCACTATGAATATCTCGTCAATGTGGATTCATCTCCTTGGTCAGACCCATTAACCATTATCTTCTCACAAAACCCGTCATTACTCCATACTGCACCTTTACTTTCCTCGACCCCTTACTATAATATTCTTCTACACATATCTTCCTTATCTTTCATCACATCTCACTCAGTCGAAGATTATGACTCAATTAACATTTTCTCCTATTATACTTACATCAAAATGAATAAATAAATACACTAAAAATAATTACTCAAGAATTATAAATCTTATATTATTAAATAGGAATATAATAATAAAACGTTATATAACCCTGCCCTATATATTATTATACATATCAATGAATATATAATATTTATTACAATATTTAATTACAATATCTATTTTTTTGTTTATTCAAATAGATATTAATATGTCCCCTATAAGTTTACTTTCCTAACGCCTTATACTTTATATTCATTAACTTTTATATTAACTACATATTATCATATTATATATTACCTTATGAAAATGATCAGACTGTCAATTATATACCTATAACTACTGTCCGGATCAATCAACAGTGATGCTTCCCAAACTGCCTATATGATCTCCCTCTTTATATTTAAGACATTCGTATTGATATTTTATGTATTAATAACACATTAAAATGAAGAGAAAAGAAAATCTAACAAGTTTCAAAGTGTACCATAAAAATAGTGTGTCATATCTCATCTATTTCATATTCATATTATAATTCTGTCTCTATATCTCATCTCTCATCCTATGGACTCCACTAAATTTGAGTTAACTTATAATATCGATTGTTTTAAAAGTTCAATTCCATAATTATACCAATAATAAGCAGAAGAAATTTCATTGACTTAAAACTGTCAAGTAGCATTTGAAAAATATCTATAATAAACTGGACGTTCATTCACGTGCAGATCCATCAAAACAGCTATCCGCTCAGTCATCACTACACTCTCACCCTCTTCTTCAAATACTTACTACTCTGACACACACACCAACAACACTCTGATATATTTATTTAACCAAGATCTCCGATCCCACACACACACACAATAAAATATCAGAAAAAATATACCACGACTTACATTTTATCTCCGACTCCTACTCACTCACTCTACTATCAAACGGTATCTAATCTTGAGACTACACATACAACTAACACACATATTCAAAATTGAGATAAACGACTCACACACACTCTCGTAACAAAACTACCAAGCACTTCCCCAAACATCAACCGAAACTCCAAAACCCTATAAAAAAACAGGTATTAATAAATGTCACATCGATACCCGAACCCAAAACACATACCGAATACGTTCTTAATTCAATTCCTGCTATTAACCATTATTACCAGACTAAATAACAATAAAAAATCTCATTCTCAATATGCGGTCATACTCAATAGAATATCAAAAAGAAATTATAGAATATATACTATGTCATGGAATCCGGTAATAAGTATTCATGGCATAGTATACTTTCAAATTATAACTTTCGTTTATTATTACATGTATATTTTACATTAAATCTGAATTAATTATATATTTAAATAGTTCATAGATCACATATATCCGATGTATTCCATTTATATATGGGAGATATCCGTCCTATCACAAGAATGCCCACAGAAATAAATATCAATTATTCACGGAATAAGTATTTTGACATATGGTGAATCTAACCTAAATGGATGACATGGGAACCTCAAAAAAAATTGTATGCAATCCCATTCTAACATTTGTTCTACCAACAATTTTACTACTCCCGCGGTATTAGACGCAAACAAGAACGACAGACTTCTAATATGACTCCTAAAAAGTAACACTCACAATAATATCAATATGGTTGTCAAGCCTTTTCACTATCTCCCGAACGCACTCTTGAGGAATTTCTTCAATACCCATAGCGGGATTCCCAAACTTGACACCCTTCTCATCCCATAATTAGTCCTTATAATTATCGCCATTAATATTCAAATATCCAACATCACACTATCATACAACAATATAAAGAATGATAGAAAAATCTATTTAAATAATACTATATTAAAATTAGTTTATACTAAAAAATAAACAAAAAAATAAAAACAAACAAAATATAAATATAATGAGCTAATTAACCCAAATATATTATATATATCACACTATATGTGTAAAAAGGGTATTATACCAACATACAAAAATATATCACTCATATACTACTAGCCAGAATTATCTTGTAAATATAAGTTAATGATATTAAATATATTATATTAATATATATATATATATATATATATATATATGATATATATTAGTTACATAAGTAAACATGATATATATATAATGATAAAAAATAATTATCACACACACACACAGTACACCCAGTATACTAGTAGTCTATCATCTATTATAACCGCCGTTATATCTCCTATACTCATCTCTTCGACCCCTAGTCATCTAGTCCTAATAGTTCATTTATAGGTAATCAATATGAGTCTATAGAGTTAGATTATTTAGCTATATATATATAATACGTCTACGCAAAGCTCTTATTAATCTTATAGTTAGTAAGTAATAATTTAATTAAGTAATCAAGTAAGTATAATTAATAAAGTTAATAATATATATATTTGTATAATTAAATATATTATTATAGTTTATAGTCTATAATATTATATACTACAGTTATATTATTTAGTAGATTAATATAATTTATATATTTTATATATAATATTATAATTATGTTATTAGTTTAGGATATAAGAATATAAATATAATATAAATAATAATATAGTAATTTAATATTAATATATATAATATAATTATATTATAATGATATAAGTTATATAGTATTATTGAATATAAATAATGAAAAAAATTTATACAATATTTAATATGAATTGTAATAAATAAATACATCAATATAATAATAATCATAATATCTTTTACTTAACATATAATATATAATTATCAATTTTATTCCCATTAAGACACAATCTAATAAACAAAATAATACAATTATTACGTTAAAAGAAACTACATAAAAAAAAAGATTTCTTATTCCCAAAATTGATAAAATTATGCATGAATATAGTTTCTTATATTCTGTCATCTAACAAAACACCGTAAATACCCCATACCCAAAACAAGAACCAAGCCCAAAATTAACTACAACTACTTTCTTGGAACTGTACAAATTACCAATTACTCAATACGTTTCATCATAAAATTATATAATCTTATTTTACTAAACCATAATCTTTAATTAATAATACATATTATCATTAAGGGCCCTTTATGAATAAAATATACTTTTCTATCATACCTGGTTGAGTAAATAACAAATTTTCTTTGGAATTTATATATAGTATATATATATATAAACTCCAACTGAAAATAGTATTAAATCCAAAAAAAATCTAAAATATATATAATATTACACTAATAAATTAGTTCAGTCAGTACAGAAAAACCAAAATATGAAATAATAAAAGATAAATGTAAAGAATCTAATAAAATAAAATGAATAAAAAGTAACAATAAAAAAAGATAAAATAATTTCTTAAAAACGTAAAATATAATAATCAATTAAAGTCGAAAAGATAATATGTAAAGAAAGATCAAAAGATATTCAGGAAAATAACAACGGACAATTTTCGTAGCAAAAATAACTATATTCACCATAAAATGATCAACAAAAATATTAAAATGATAGAATACGAATAACCGGTAAATTCCCCACACAAATTCATCCTTCTCAAGTACTTGTATCTTTAAATCACATACAGTCTCACTAAATATTCAAGTAAAAAAATAAAAATTGATATGGATATATCGAAGATAGCATTTCCGACAGATGTCAGCGTCAGATTCAGGGGAACAGACTTATCAATCTCACTCAATATAAAATAAAATAAAAAACATATTCAAGGAATCCCAAAGTAAAACTCTTATATATAGAGATAAACAGAATGATACACAATAAAATATAAAAGAAATAAAAGACCATATACGTTATACGAAGTTATGAATAAAGATATAGTAATAGTAATAATGTATCATCATATATACATATATTAAACTCTCAAAAATTAATTGCTCGATACAAAATCAGACATTTATTATTATCAAATATATCATAGTAACACATGACAAAGTTCAAAGTAAATTATCAAACTAGTATAAATTAAAAAAGTAAATACAATATAAATAAATAATATAAAAAAATCAATAATTTAATTACATAACAAATTAATTAACAAAGTTAATAACCTTTGTTACCGAACCTTAAAGGAATAATTTTTTATATTATCACTATATAGAAGAGATAAAAACTATACGGTCGACTACCAATGAAGCATGTTTTTATAATTTTGATAATTCTCTTCTGCAGAATACTTAAATGTACTATAATACCATCATAAATCATCTAACGTCTTTCCACAGCATTAGAGGTGGGCCGCAAACAACAAACACCGGAAAAACAGAAAAGAGATAGAACATGACTAAGTGAAAGGGAAAAAACCCCACCACCTCTCCCTACCCATCCCTAATGAAGCTCTCACGTCAAAACTCTACAAAGGCTAAGCTTCACGACTACGACCGGACTATTTTTTATTTTTTTTTAAAAGTCCAGGTCTTATTTACTTGAGAACTGGGTATTCTCTTTCAACTGTAAGGTTCATCCCTGGGACCAGGCGCCCACAACCTTACCCCCCTCACAAAACCGACCACAAAACATCACTTTCTCTCACCCTTTCACTCCTTTCCACTCCTCTCCTTCAGGCACAACTTTACCGACTCAATCCACGTTTTCTTCGGCCCCCGCCGGTCGATTCCACGCACACTCACCCAACTATACATCCGCTAACCAACGACCATCATCCATCTTTCCACAGACAAACCATCTCATGTATCTCATTCTATCTCTCATTACTCCTTCTTCACACCACCACACAACTCTGCAATGCGTTCATTCCTTCATTTATTCAATCTTCTCAACATACACTATCCCCAACCTTCACACATTGCAAATTCACAATTCAAACCAGATGATTAAAAATCTGATGCTTTATAAACAAAATACCAATAAGCATTTCAATACTACATAAGTTATACATAAACTACAAAATAAAAAACTAAATAATAAATAAATAAAAACAAAGAACATACCAATACATAATAAAAACTACAATCTACTCGAGACAATAGTCCCGATTGACATTCACTAAGGATCATATCACCATCACACACTTACATACCATCACAACTTCCTAATATAGCAATCATCCTTCCTTTCATTCCAACATATAGCACAAATATTTAAACTCCTATACTATGTCTCAAAATGCTCACCATCCACATAGATTAATACGCACTTTATCATACACTCAAACTAACCATCAAATAATACAAATATAACAAATAAAATTAATCAATATAAACAATATACTATAATATCAAAACACCCTACTCTTTTACCAACACAAAACCCTACCCAATAACCGAAAAGATAAAACCAATACACTACACAATAACTATACTAATCAAACTACATCAGAAATATTCACAATAACACATAAAAATCCAAATATAAATCATCATGACACAATAAAAAAGCATAACTAAAGAAGAAGGGTAGACAAATTCCATCAAACTAAATTTACTTATGAAAAGTTAGTGGTGAAAGTTGCAAAAATTAATAAACAAATAATAAAAATTGCACCAAATAGAACAAACACATCCATCCCTTAATATCATCATAAATTTCCCATACTATTAAACACAATATTCTAAGTCTCAATAACTCCACTTATCTAAACAGCGTTCAACACTATATCTACCCGATCAAACATACACTCTGATTCATCAGAAGCCTTCCACCAATCACCTAACACACATCCTGCCACAGAATTCCCCTTGATCCTGTAACAATACGCTGTAAAACGGACCTAGGTTTTCCAAATACAACAACCTAAAATATCAATTTAGTCTCCGTTTATCTCATTAAATAATCTTCATTCCAAATATTTGACATATTAATCAATATAATAGGATTAAAAACTTATTTAGAATCAATTACAACTAATAATCAATAAAATAATAAATATTAACTTAATCTAAAACACCTAAATGTATATTCTATCGCCCATAAGAACACTCACTCACAGACGCACCCTGACCCACAAATAATATAATAAAAATTAACCAGCATAATAAAATTAACCTAATAAAAATAAATAATATATACAACAAAATAATATACACTAAAATATATACAATAACTACCCTAAAATCCTAATATATCAATATTATACATCCATATACCTAATCTACATAAATAGAATAAATCCCCCGCAAAGATATAAAAACTACATAACAAACTCCAAGAATACCAACTTTCTATCGTAACTAAAATAAAAAAAATATAACCCTCCATAATATCTCTATATAAAAAATATAAAACAAATTCCATTTCCATAAATCAAGAGTAGACAGAGTAGCATCGATCATCGTCCACCTCC
>JABUQX010118925.1:32500-33947 GCA_015478945.1 Trachelipus rathkii | reverse complement strand
TGCACAAATCCTTATCACTTGGTAATTCTCACTTCCACTTAATTCACTGACAATGTTCGTGAGACCTAAGGATAAATTTAGCAACGAGGAAATTAAACGTCAAAATAAAGCACATAACCTGTTAATTTTCGGACACTGATAAGTAAATATTTAATAATTCACAATAAGAAAGTCATAAATTTGAAGACGAAATCGAGTAAATCCGGAACAACTTGTAATAAAAAATATGGACGGTTACTTACTAACCATTTCTTAAAAAATTAGCACCTATTACTTAAAAAACACCCTTATAAATCCCGAATAAGTGTGATACTTCATAATTCCAACTTTAGGCGAGGTTAAACCTAATTCCAACTTGGTTCTAGGCAGGCAAGAGAACACTGATTTATTAACTGCTGTTTCCAATTCCGTTTGAACTCATCATCCGACGCACTAATTATCATCTTTTTCGTAAGCCAACCTGGAAATTATCTCCTGAGTAGATTACTGTTTAAGTTGCTTAGTCTCTAGGCCCAATCCCTATTAAAAATAAATACTTGTCAATAACAATTCCTTTTAAAATTTATTATAATAACAATAAATTTATTAATTTATTTTCTTACCGTTTTGTACGGGATCTTTTCTTCTTCCTTGGATTTTTCCTTTCATTCCTCTGCGTCCTGAGTAACAAACGATCCGATCCTTTGAGATGTCTTAAACAATCTAACTTTTTTTACACTAACCTTCTCAGTTTGCCTTAAATTTACTTTAGTGGGTCATCAATTCCTATATAATATATATATAAATATATATACCAATATTATATATATATATATATATAATATATATATAATTATATTATATATATATATATATACATTATAATATATATATATAATATATAATATTATATTTATATATATATATATAATATATATATAATAATAATATATATAATATAATATATTATATAATTATAATATAAATTTAAACCGTGAAAGTTCTTTCCTCTTATTCGATCTTGCTGTGTCAACGCGAGTGTTAATAATAAATAAAGTTTTCTTTGAATTTTTCATAATTCATACATGACCAATTCCCTTTCTGACTGTTCACCTTTAAGTAAAAAGACTTTTAATAAATTATAAATTAATAACATTACGGCTTGCCAATCTCCATATCAATAATTAAATTTCATAAAGGTAACACATGAAAAACGGGACAAAACAAATACATATTTTCAAATCTTGAACAAAAATAAACCAGGTTATCATATCACGTTACTCACGCCTACATGAGTACGACATTTCATATAAATACATAAACCTTGAAAACACATTTTACAAACATAAACCTTGAAAATATACAAACGTGTGTTAATTTGCTCCCAACGTTGTTCACGGTAAACCCCTGCCGTTGCAGAATTAACTCATGTGCAAAATAATAACCAGACCAGGAGATAACTCGTTCC
>JABUQX010118925.1:22500-27500 GCA_015478945.1 Trachelipus rathkii | reverse complement strand
AACCCGGAGAAAAACACCCAGAACTTAAATCCGCGCCTTCCGATAAGCAAAGGAAAACAATCAAAATGAAGAAAAAGAAAAAATAATACTAAAACGTCCAAATCAGATCACTCCAAAAAGATGACTCAAGCGAACATTATCGATACAGAGTTTTTCTCATTCTGAATTAATATTGGATTATGGTCGGAAACTCATTTTGGATTCCACTACGAACCTTTAGGCTCCTTTTCGAATTCTCAATGACTGTGCCATCTCCCATTTTTAATACGTTTCCTTCTTATCAAGAAATTTACCACTAAAATAAAGAAACTAGATTTTAGGCAATTTCGCCTATACAAATGTCCCGCAATGTTTCTTTCATACCCGAAGCTTTGAAAAATGTTTACTACGCGTTGGTCGAATCAAAAAGACATTAGAAACGCCTTATAATGGACCTTTCCTTGGATTCACCTATTCGATCAATGTTACCTATTAAACATTTATAAAAATTTATCGCTACAATAAAAGACTAGATTTTCGACAATCTTCGCCTCTACATATGTCACGAAGCTTTAAAAACATGCACACATGTGTTGATCGAATCAAGAAAACATCAGAAGCTCCTTATACTGACTGGACCTTTCCTTGTTATTCAACTATTCAATTGACATTCAGTGCCAACAGAAGAAGAGTTTACGTCGAAATCCAAGATGTCAAGTGACATTCTCCAAGCAAACTTTTGTGTGATATATTTAATTTAAATATTTATTTAAAACATTATGTATTTTTATACATTCAAATATTTGTATGTATACTTATAATTTCGGACATAATTAGATATGCTTGCATTTGAAAGTACTTTTACTTTAGGTATTTTATTTATTATTCTTTTTACCTCATTGAAATGTTTTGTATGTTTGCGCGCATTTTTTTAATGCACTCAAATATGCATACATTTGAATGATGATTAGCTTTTATATCTTGTATAACTAATATAACATACTGTTAAAGGATTCGTTTTATGTAATAAAACAAACCACGATAATTAAACAAATTTACAGGACCTACTTAACAACCGTTAAGTTACTTTTTCTGAAATTCAATAAACTCAAATAATTAACTCTGCAATGATGGAGGAGTAGAGAAATAATCGTAAAGTTTTCTTATTATAATTATACAATGCTTGTAAATTCATCTATGGGCCCTAACTAATATTATACAATCCTAACTAACTTTAAAAATACTAAATAAGGTTACAAATTATCAATGAATAGCGATCATAATTCTTCACAGGAACAGGAGGAGACAATAACGATTTCAATTCTTCACGGGAACCGGAGGGAACACAACATCATCATCAAGTTGTCAAGGGGCACGTCATCGCCCAAATTCACTGGAAGCGACTGTCATCACATGTGTTTTCGAAATTAAGTTCAAACAAAAAACTGTATACTAAAAGGAAATTATCACTTTAAATATATTCATAATTTTCTAGTATTTAAGCTACCTTCGCTTTTATTTAATTTCTATCAAATAATGTTTAAAGCTTCGGTGCAATGTTTATACTTGTAAATTTAAGTCACTTTAGATAATAGTAAGAACAAATTGTAAATTTAAGTCACTTTAAGCAATAGTAAGAACAAATCACAACAACTTACTTTTCAAGGTCCTATCAACCAGTTAACACTTATTTACCGGAATATCAAGCAGTCAATCTTTTTAATAAACTTTCGATTCACAATCGGTTTCTTCACAATATTGAAGAAGAGTCAATTAGATTTTGCTAGTTGTACACAGCACATCTGTCCTTACATCGTTTTCTCAATCAATAATTTTCAAGAACAGTGACGGGAATTCTGGCCTGGCAACTAGTCCCTAAAATACATTTCAAATTAGCAACTTTTATTTAAAGAAACTTTTCTAAATAATAAAATATAACTTTAACAATTTCATCACTTACCGATCACATCGGGACTTTTTCCTTTTCTTTTACTTAATCACACCTGTATTACCCATGATCCTTTCCTGTTTCACCTTACTCGAGAAAGTCTGCAAACAATCTAATTCGTTCTCTAAGATCTTTAAATTACCATACATTTCTTTTTAAATTACTTGGTTTATCAATTCGCCCACAATACCTTCTCACTCCGTGTTTAGCGTGGGAAGTAATGTAATACTCCATTATAAGTAGGTGTAAAATTTTTTTTATTTATTTTCGAACTTATGCTAAAATTTTCGCAAGCAAAATTTTAGCATAAGTCGAAATGAAATAATATATAAACCCGCCTTGTCGAGATACTCACACACAAGACTCACTAAACTCACTGATTCGAACTTATTATTTCTTTCTGAAACTCAATCGCCCGAAAATTCTAATCTCAGCTGGGGAGGTAAACAGCCGGGTAAGCAATCGAGAAGTAGAATATTCGAGACACAATTCTCAAGAACGAAAGCCCGCCCAAAAGAGGAGGTAAAACATCTACTAAGCACAAGAGACTTATCAAGAATTTGAGAGAGAGAGAGTATCTCAGCAAAGGGCAATTTTTATTACCTTTATGTTGAATAAATACCTCATTTAAAATATGGATTTTTAAACCCCATCATTATCTTATATAAGAACTTGCTCACTTATTTATGTAGAATAAAAGCTTCATTTAAAATATGGATTTATAAATATCCAACATTATCTTACATAGGGCCTTGCTCTCAAAAGAAACCACCAACTTAGCAAGCCTTTGCCCTATATATATATATATATATATATATATATATTATAATATATAATATATATATATATATATAATATATATATATATATATATATTTATATTATATATATATATAATATATATATATATATATATATATATATATATTTTATTTGTTCCCAAAAGTAAAGATTGTACTGATGTGTATTTTAATTATGTCATTGAACTTAACCTGAATTACAAGTTATCTCCTTCGGGTTCCCAAGCGTTTCTTCCACTGTTCATAGCAGTACCGGAAGTCATTCCTGAAGTGTGTTTATTTCCACGTGTTACAGTATTTTTATGTTTCTATCGTCCCAAAATGATGACCCTTCAACTTCATTTTCAACTTAGGGAAGAGGTAGAAATCGCACGGAGCTAGATCTGGGTTGTATGGAGGATGTGGAAGTACTTGAATGTTTTTCTTCCCAAAAAATTATTTTATTGAGAGCGCAGTGTGAGATGGCACGTTTTCATGGTGCAGCACCCAATCGTCTGCAATGACTGTTCTGATTCGCTGAACGCGTTTCCGAAGTCGTTCCAAGACATCTTTGTAAAAGACGTGATTAACTTTCTGTCCTGAAGGTACAAATTCCTTGTGCACAATAATACCACGGCTGTCGAAGAAAACAATAATCAGTGTTTTCACCTTGGACTTGCTCATACGTGCTTTTTGGACGAGGAGAATTTGAGAATTTTTTGTGTGCCATTCCGCCCTTTGGCGTTTGGTTTCAGGATCGCACTCAAAAACACATGATTCATCGCCTGTTATAACTTTATCCAAAAAATTGTACTCCATTTCGAGTCTTGCAAGTAAATCTTGACAAATTTTGACCCTGTTCGCTTTCTGCACCACAGACAAGTCTTTCGGCACAATTTTTCGCATGTGCAAATGGTTCGATAAAATTCTATGAACTGCATTTTAATCCAAACCAGTTTCTTCTGCAATCACTCACACTGAACCGGCGGTCTCTCTCCATCAAAGCTCTAACAACTTCCACATTTTCATCGTTTGTTGACGAGATTGGTCTTCAACAACGAGGGTAGTCTTCAACATTTTCTCGGCCCTCTTATAAGCTTTGTGCCATTTAAAAACCATACTTCTCGATAGAGTGGCATCCCCATAAGCTTCGTTTAAAGAAGCAAATGTCTCAGTGGCAGATTTGTTACGTTTCACGCAGAATTCAATACCGTACCTTTGTTCAACATTTATCTGCATCGCAAAAACGTAACGAGGATAGAAAACACGCCCATTCACAAAAAGATGTAGTGCAAAAACGTAACGAGGTTAGAACACACGCCCATACATAAGCAGATGTAATGCAAGACTGACTTTACAAATCTGGTTAAAACTGGTTTGGATATGTAGCCTAGATCAGGGGTTCCCAAACTTTTTTCCCCGCGGCACCCTTGTTGCGCTAAAAAAAATTCGCGGCACCTACTCTTAAATTGGTTTGACTACTTAGTCATAGGTCTCAGGTAAACAAGAAAATACAATGCAAATTTAATGCTCATTGGAATTCACCTTTAATGTGAAGAATGAAACTGTTTTAATAAATTTTTCATTATTTTCTTTAAGTTTATGGTAAGTTTTGTCAATTTTACCCTTAAATCACTTGACGCTGAAAGTTTTCTCCTGTATCCGTTATTTATGTAAGCACACATTGAGAATGCAAACTCACATAGATAAATGGAATTAAAACGCACAAGTCTTTTTAATGCAATCTTGCCAACAGCATTGTTTTTTGCATACACTTGTATCCATAACTCTTCTTGGCCGCCTTCGTGGTATTTAAGTTTCAAAGCGCTTCTTCCCTGATATCCAGCAGATTTTGAAAAGCTTCATTTGTCATCTCAGTAGGTTTACGTTTCGGGTCGCACGAAAACGGGTTTGTCATCCAGCTGTAGACATCCTCAGAATCAATATCGGTAAAATACTCAACAATGGTTTTTTTCCAAACCTTCCAAGTAGGCAGTAATAATTTCGAGGAAGTTCGGTTGAACATGGATCTCATTTGTTTTGACAAATTTTTGCAACCAAGGAAAGTTGCAGATGTCTCTGCTCTTAATAAACGCTTCAAAAAAAAAAAAAAAAAAAAATTTGCACAAACTTTTTATTTTGTCTAATTGTGCTCCTCCCTTCCCTTGAAGAGATGTGGTGTTTCATTTAGTTTTCAATATGTCGGAAAGGATATCCCAATTTTAAGCAGCCAATCAGACATCCAGTTAATTTTCTCTAATAAAAGACTGCCTCTGTAAATGGTGACCACCAAT
>JABUQX010118925.1:0-17500 GCA_015478945.1 Trachelipus rathkii | reverse complement strand
TAGTCTGATTAATATATATATATATATAATATATATATATAATATATAATAGTAGTATAATACTGTATATATATATATTAATATATATATATACTCATATATATATATAATATAATCTAATTATAAATATATATGTTTGTATATACTATTAGTATATATATATAATAATAGTTATGTTAATATATTGTAGAATTTTAGACTACAATAGTATTAATGTAATTGTGCAGGGGCAACGTGGACAAAATAAATGATGAAACACAACGAATATTTACACCAACACCATAAATGAAAGAGATTTTTACAACAAAATGGACTTATATAACTTTTTGCACACAACACTAATATTCCGAAATTAAATATAGGAGACGAAAGGTTGTGGCTGTGAGAAAGCATCTCAATTTTTCTGGTATTTTCATGCTGAGGAGTATGTTTCACTCTTTTAATACACTATATTAGGCTCCTGCTTACTGAAAATACTCTCTCACCTGGAATCAAACTAGCTCGAGGACAGGCCAAGTATGTTCATTGGGCCAAGTTTATCATTTAAGCGTGGCTAAGCATTTTTGCTTAACGGTACCATACCTGATCAGGATCATCCTTCTGCTATCTAGTCGTTTTTCTGGCGATAGGTTTTCAATCATTTGCACTAACATTCTTTTGGTATGCGTGTGTTTTCTTCATCACTACTTGAACTTTAGACAATTCTCCAGGTGAATCTGTTTATTCGTTTAATTCTAGGAGGATGGTTGGTTTTCTGTAGATTTCGTTTTTTTTTTTCCTTTTTTAATTGGTGGCGAATTAATAGACTGTTCCGGCTATTGACAAGTTTATTCCAACTGGCAACATAATATTTTGCTGCTCCATTCATTCAAATGTGTGTTCAAAAAACTTGCTTTTATAGACGGGACCGCTAAGTAAGTTGCACATAGGTATGCAAGGTCATCTAATTTCCAACAGAACAACAGCGTTTTTTTCTAGACTAGTTTTATTACATCTTTCATTCTTTTTAAACAGTTATCATTTCATTTGAAGATGGCTTGCGAAAAGGTTTATGTTATAAGTTAATTTATGGCTTCAACTTAAATTAGGGACAGGAACTGCACTTAATGCATAATGCAAACACGTGATGTTTGTTTTGAAAGATTATGAAGCAAACATCCAGTGAAACATTTTCAAACATTTTGGAAGTTGCACAAGAACTTCTGCTTTCCTGTAATGAACAAGTGAGAAACAGTTATGAAATCGATTTAAAAATTAAAAAGAAATGGGGGATGTTTGGCATTAATTTTTTTTCTCAATGCATTTTACTAAAGCAGTTAGAGATGCAAGTTCGTTAGCCATAGGTTCATACTTACTAATCTTTGTAAAATTACTCATTCCATCGACATCTATTAAAAGCTCCAATGATTTTCTGTAAATAAATTTTGATATGTGCTTTCACATTTGGAATTATAACGACTTTAAGTATTTACCAACCCAACAACTTACCATCCAAAAATATATTACTGCTACTTTGCAAATGCTCAATTAGCACACCTTTTCTCAATTCTTGTTAGGAGAAGAACGGCCTAAAAGAAATGGGCTAAATGAGTTTTCATCATAGCTACTCAATTAATAAAATAGGAGGACCGTTTCCGACATTTTGCTGTTATAGACATCAATGATGAAAAAATTTTTTGAGAAGTGAACATGAGTTTTTTTTTTTTTTATTTATTATTATTTTTTTTTATTTATTGTATTTATGTATTTTTTTTTTTCTTTACATTTTGCAAATTGATTTCAAACTTGAAATATATTTTTCCTTTTATTGACGTAATATATAATGTATATATATAGTATATATACTATATATATATATATATATATAATATATATATATATATATAATATATATACTATTATATTATATATATATATATATAGTAATAATATACGTATATATATATATATATATATATATATATATTATATATTTATACTATATATATATATATATATATATATAATTTTATAGTATATATAATATATTTATACTAATATATATACCTTATATAGATATAGGTATATAACTAGTTAATAGTTATATATATATAGTATATACTATATATATATTATATTATATATTATATAAATATAATATAGTAATATATATATATATTATAATAGTATATAACTATATAGTATTATATAGTATATATATATATATATATATATATATATATAATATACTTAATATATAAATAATAGTAAATATATATATATAGTATATATACTACATATCTATAATAGTATATATATATATATATATATATGATATTTATATTATAAATATTATACTATATAATTATAACCATATATAATTACTCTATATATATATATATTATATACAATAATATATACTATATATTAATATATATATAGTATATATATATATATATATATGTATATATAATATAATATATATATATTATATACTATATACATATATATATTATATATAATATATATATTATATATATATATATATTAATATAATATATAATATTATATATATATATATATCATATAATATATATATACTATATAGCTATATACGTATAATATATATATATAAATATATATATATGTTATTATATATATATATCGATATATATATCTATGGTATATATATATATATATATGATAATATATAATATAATATATATATATATATATATTATAATATATATATATATAGGTTACTTTATGATTCGTCCAACGCACAATAAATAAAATGAGTAGATGTTAAAGGTTGGTCAAATTGGCGTATTCTATTATGCAGCAAGAACTGCGCCTTAAAGGCTTTTTTTTTTCCTATTTAAAATTCAATTTAATTTTAATTTTATTTTTATCTGTTTTCAGGAGTTTAAAAAGTATAAAATATTAAATTTCACATGCACTTAATAGAAAAGCGTTTCGGTAAAAGAATATAATGTCATCGAAATTACTTTACCGATACATTAAATAGAAAAGCGTCTGCACTAAATGTGAATATGGTTCAAATTGAAATTAAAATTTATCACAAATAAATCTAACTCTATTGTTTGGCAAGTACGTTCAATGATTTTGTGTATGAGCTGTTTCTGTCTAAAATATTTTTTTTAAAAGAGCTAATCCATATCTAAAATACTACAACAACATCTACCGGGTAAAGGAATACAGATTCGGCTGAATGAATATATTGTTTTAGTGCGGAAAATGGTAAAAAAAAAAAAAAAAAAAAAACAAAGATCTAAAAACTACACAATCGCTTCAGGGAAAGAGGATATATTTTTTTTTTGGAATCCCTTGGTAAAATTTTCTAGATTTGAGACACTGACAGAGACAAAAAACAAAAAAAAAAAAAAAAAAACAGAATTATTGGTTAATAATTATAAGTAATATGATTAGAAGGCCCTATTTAGAGACCTTATATACGTTACTCGTTCTCAACCGCGAAACTTTCTATTAATTTTTTCAATTCATCTACATCAACTTCCTCGCTTTTCATATCATATAATTTCTCTTTTAACTTATTCATGCGTAGGTTTTGTTTCTCCCTAATTCCTTTAAAGTCCTGTAGCTGTTTCTCTTTCTTCCTGGAATATCTGCAACCACTGTTGGGTTGCCATATCCCTTTGGTATTCAGTCATACCTTCCCAATTTAACTGGCGCATTACCCAACGGATTCTTGTTCATTGGATTGACTGTGATCGTGGATCCACAGGTGCTTGTTTACGCTATGGACTATCCTTGGGATCTATAAAATTTTATAAATTATCAGCAGATACATTTCTTTCAAAATGTGTGTGTGCTCGTATATACGCCTAATTATATATATATATATATATATATATATATACTATATATATAATATATTATATAATATACTAACTATATAATATATATATACTATTAATATATATATTATATATATTACTATATATATCACCATATTTATATACTATATATATTCTAATATAATATATAATATATATATAATTATTTATTATATATACTATAATAATACTCATATATATATATATATACTATATATCATATATAATTATTCTCTATATATAATATATATATTATTAATATATTCATAATATCATATAATATATATACTATAAAATATATATATCCGAATATAATAGAACTGCAATCTTCATCTGTTGAAAAACGAAAGTACACAAAAATATATGATCAAGAAAAATAGCCTGTTTCCTAAATCTAAGACCCTCGCTTTCTATTTTTATTATATTATTTTATTATTCAATTATTATTAATTATTGTGATTAATTACTTCTATTATTATTATCTATTAATTATTATTTATTTTTATTATTTTATTATTATTATTATTATTATTAAGTGCTTTAAGATACGATGTTTTCCCCGTAATTTTGGCTTCACCTAATTGAATAATTTGCGATGAGCTGGGCGATATGAATGTGTCCAAATTCATTTCTTTTCTAAACTGTCACTTAAACTATTTCAATGATATTATTAAGGGACTTTTTTCTCTATACTATCTTCTTCCATTTTTCTTTAATTATAATACTTATAGCCGTAACTTTCCACTTCCTACAAATATATAGATCTTCGGGAGCATTCTGATATATATTATTAATATATTATATATATAATATAATATTATTAATATAATATAATATATATTACTATATTATATATATATACTACATATATAATATATATATATATATATATATATATATATATATATATTAAAATATAGTAATATATAAAATATTATATAGATATGTTATATTTTTATTTATAAAATAATTTTTCTAAGATTAGCAAGTTGATTTTTTCTCTTCTCATGGCGAATTCAAGAATCGTATTAACAGATGATTTTTATTATTCATTCTCATTATTGACAATTTCGTTCTGAAGTAATATACGTACAATACAACCCTCTATTATTCACTTTAAACAAGAACAGTGCAACATAAAGAAATTTTCACTCGATTCCCTCTTTTCTCCCCCCTTGGTTCCATCCACGGCCTCCTTATTCGCCACCAGTCCGGCATATTGCAAATCTATCTTTCCTAATCTATCAGAAAAGATCCTCTAATCTCCTCCGGAAATTACGTATTAATTCTCACGTTCATACGGTATCACCTCCTATTGATACACTGCTCATACTAGGACATTCCCATCCAACATACTTGTATCACAGGACTCTTCTCTCACATAGCCTATAAACCTAAGCCACTTAGAACATCGATTATGTCTGATTATTGATCCCAACACTACAGGAACTCACACTGACACACACTCACACATTAAGACATGGTATGCAACGAAAATTACACAACACCTATTAAGACAACTATATCGTTTTCGTATATATTCTTTTTTCACTGGGGAGCAATACTACTTTGTGTAGAATAACTCAAACACTCACAATCTTAATTGCCTCAAAACGGCTTAAAATATAAGATAAGATCTGTTATTACATATATTTTAATCACAACTTTTCGGTAAACACGAGGTAAAATTCGCTACTAATCTCGCTTTGTCAAACCTTTGATCATACTAACACTTTAAAAGTTTGGGAATACAAAGTTCCATGATAGAGAAGACCTCATCTAACTAGACATATTTGTCTTTTTTTTTTTTTTTTTACACATTTTTCTTAACTCAAAGTTCTAAAATTATATGTCCCTTTATTTCCCCTCCCTAACTTTCCATATCCTATATAATTGCAACTTTGGCTAATTTTCTTTCACTCTCGCCTAGAAAACCATAGCTGGAAGTCCTGCTCCATCCTTCTCCTCCTTTTTTTTTTGGTAAAATTTTTTTATATTACTTTTAATTAAAAGTTTTTTTTTTTTTTTTCATTTGCCTCCCTAAAATTTTTGCATTGATTTTAAAATACACGCTGGGTGTTACCATTTTTATTTTAATGTAATTTCTTCAAAGTTTTGTTTAACTTTTTTCAATTTTTTATGATTTTTAATATTTTTGAGACATTTAACGATTATTATTATTATTTTTATTATTATTATTATTATTATTAAAAATTTACGATTAACTACTACCAGTGCCACCGTAGCACTGCAATAAATTTGAAAAATAAAAGTCAATTAAGAAACTTTCTATCTCTGTCTAATGACTGTCATGACTTAATTATTATTATATAAACATTCATTTATTTATTATTATTATTATTATTATTTAATTATTATTAATTATTATTATTATTATTATTTATTATTATTATTAATTATTATTATTAATATATATATATATATATATATATATATATATATTATATTTAATCAACATAAAAACTACAACTAATATATATATATTCATACCTCATTCTTAATTACTTAAATGTATAATAGACAGATATTTCTATTCATACAAGTATCATTACTATTACTATGGTTATTATATATATAGTATATATATACTATCTCTTATATATATATATATTATCTAATATTTATATAATATATATAGATACTATAATATATTCTAGTCCTTTGACAATACATTTCATCAAGTTAATGTTGCGCCGATGAATATTATTATCACCAAATTATTTATGTTTTTTATTTAATTTTTCTTAAACCTCATTTAAAAGAATCGAAAACATTTGCAACGTTCCTCGCCAACTTGCAATCCAAAGTGAATAATTTTAACGGGTATCGTAGTTCTTTTTATTTCCTATTTAAAGGTAGTAATCAACACTCATGAAACGAAATATGTTTTACAAGGACTAATAAAACGGAGTTTATCTTCTTTATGTCATTTTAGAATTATTTTTATCATTATTTTTTTAGTATATCTTTTATTTAATATCTTGCAGTAAATACTATTCACTAATTAACTTCATTTTCAAAACTACACATTCAACCCTTACCTATTTAATTTGTGTCGAAGTTATTAACAAAGTTTACGTACTTCTTGGTATAAACTTCAGTTATATGGTAGAACATATACTTATTACTAGTGGATAGGTGAAAATACGGTATCACATTAATCCAAATTTGTTTCCCTCTTTCTCGAGTTAAGGTTCATATGTTGTAACTCTCCTACTCATTTTTATTTCTCTTTATGAGATTGATGTAATTATATTTTAGAAAATTTATATTGTTTTAAGTTCTATTACTCTTTTCAGTTGCGGTATTTAAATATAATTCTGTAATAGTTGCATACAGCGATTTTATATACACAGATTATTAATTTCTAAATGTAGATTAAGATGTATTATAGATTTATTTATTTACGCCGGCTCAAAAAATCTGATAAGATAGGAACCTAGAAGCTAGCAAAGAAGACATCGATCCTAACCATATAGATAAGAATGTTCTTCGTGGGTATCTTTTATTTATATTCTCTATATATATTTAGAAGTGGATTATTATTATTACCTAAGTTATATATAATACTATATCTATATTATTTTATTTTTTTTAAAATGTTTTGCATTATATAGCAAATATTTAAGTCTGATTGTAATATAGTATTTTTTTTTAACTGTATTTTCTAAAGAAATTATTAATATTATATATTTAAAATACTTATCATTTTATTACTCTATTCATAAAGACCTCTGAACCTCCAAAACAAAAATTGGGAGTATCGAAACTTTGAAGCCACAATTTATGATTCATTATTTTATTATATATTATTATTATTTATTTTATTAATTATATAATTATTATTATATTATTATTATTCATTAAATTTTTATAATTTTTTACAAATATTATTATGATTATTGTTTTATAATTTTTATTTTATAATTGTTATATTAATTATTTAGATTAGCCCACCGTATATATTTATTATTATTTGAGTGTTGATATTATTTTATAAAAAGGATAAAAATGTTATTAGTTTGGAAATAAATATTTTACTATCGATGGTAAGTACTAGTCAGGGATATAATGTGATTGCAATTCTAATAGTCTCAGGCATCTCTAACAAATATTTTTATAAATAAAAAATTCGCGTATTATATATATTAATTATATTATATAATTATTAGTATTATTATTTTACTACATTATTATTCTTTTTATATTATATTTTCAGAATCCATGCCTAATTATTACAATATATATGTCATTATTTATTACTTATTAATTAAGATTGTTATTTTTTGATTGATTATTATTAATCATATTGTTATTATGACTTAATAGTCTTTTGGTTATTTTATAATTATTTTCACAATATATATATATAATATTAATTAGTTATTATTATTGTTATAATATATTTTATTATTTAATTATTTTATATATATATAGGATATGGTTCGTGGTGTGTGATGGTGTTTATTTATTATAATGATGTAGTAACGAGTATTAAAGTTTATTATTATTATAATTATTTATTTATTATTAATGAAGATGTCATTTTATCTGAAAAATTATGAAACACAGATGTTCCATATTTCATTAATATTTTTGTATTATTATTTTTTATTAAGATTATTATTTTATTATTATATAATTAATAGTTAAATATTATTATATATTCTGGATGATTTTCTCGATTTACTATATTTTTCTTGGCTTTAGGTATGTAACTTTTATATGTCTTGAGATATGTCAAGAAATGAATTAATTGTTAATTATTTAATTATTCAGTTTGTTGATATTGTTTAAAGATAGCGAGTTAGAGGAAATTTAGCGTGTAAAGGTAGACATGGGCTTAACTAATATGTAAGTTTGGTATGTCCTATATTTTATATAGCTTCTTTATTGATTATCTAGGTTTCGTTGATATGTATTTTTTCCTTGCTCACCGTAGCAGAGTAATATATGTGTAATCATAAAATAAATTAAATATCTAAAGTAGGTTTTTAAGTTTTTTTCTAAGATTTTGACTAATTAATTGGAGATTGTTTTTATGGATATATAATTTAAATTCTAGAGGGTACATAATGATGAAAAAGAAGGGGTGTTAAACCCACAACTGTAACTAAGTTGTTATAAATATATATATATAGGATTAATGTGTTCAGCCAACTTTAAGTGATTAATGTTAGTAGCAGTATATTATGTCGAAGAAGATGGCTATTATATAGTGATTAATATTTGTATTTGAGTTTGTAATATATTCGAGTATTGTTATTCGCCAGTTGAGATATGTGTATTCTTTTTTAAATTTGATATATATATTATGAACTTTTTTTTTTTTTATTTTGTTCTTCCTTAATTTTATTTATATTTACTTTTTTTTAATGGTGTGATTGTTCCTAAGTTTTTTTTTTACGTATGTTTATATTATTTTTGGATCTTTAATTATCAACTATGGGCAGGGTCGCTGGCAATTTCTAACTTAGTCATTATTACTATTGATACATATGTGTTATTATTTTTTTTTAGCGAAAATTTTTTGGCCATTCTAGTGTTATCAGGATTTTTCTAAGTTGATTCAGCTTAGTAATCTATCCAGGCCTTGCGGAGCGGCGGCGTGTTCGTGATAGTGAATTTGTGATAATACATTCATAATATAATTTTGCTGGCAAGAGTCTGATGTAAACGAGCGATATATAATATCTTACACAATTAAATAAGAAATATAATACTCCTATAAAATAACATATAGTATGAAGCAGAAAGTATAAGATGTTAATTGGGATAGGATAGTATTTAAGAGAAGTTATATATACTGTTATAGAAGTATAAAGTATTTAGTGTAATATGTACTTGATTATGATGTATTGTAAATTGATATAAAAAAGGCGAAAAATATGAGTACATTTATAGATAAGGTATATGAAATAATAAGTATATTATCGAAGATATTGGGATTGGATGATAAGGGTGATATATGAACCTTAAAATTTATCAATATAAAGCTGCTCTATGAAAATATTAAAAATAGAAAGAAAGTATGAAAGAATATAGAAGATCATTACATTTGTTATAGTGTTCTGATGATAGATTTGAAGTAATTCTACATGAAGTATAAGTTATATATCTTTCTTTTGAATTGTTTGGAGAAGGTGCGAGTATTTAACTATGGATTGTGCTATAGGTAATGTATTTACTATACTAGTTCGTTCATTAATGATGATTTTTTTTTGATACCAATTATTACTTTAAATGTTTGATTATAATAGACAGTATGAGAAGGTCTGGGATGATGAGATCCTTATGTATAGATATCTAACATCACTTCTTGCATTCGCAATAGACAATATTTTTCTGATTTACTGGTCTTCTTTCGTAAACTCAAAAATTAGGAAATGGTTATAAACTGTTTCCATATATCTATTGAACCGATTATTATAAGTTTCATTTTGTAGAATTTGAGTGCAAATGAAATGATTGCACTGACTTCTGTTTTCTTATTGTGTTTCTTTCATAAATTGAAAAAAAACCGGTAAAAAGAACCGATTTTATATATATATATATACTTATATAGTGTATATATATATTATAGTATAGGTATATATATATTTATATATATAGTATTATATATATATAATAATTAATATATATATACTATTTATATATAAGTATATATATATGTATATATACTAATAAATATATAAGGTATATATATAATTAGCTCAAAATAATAAGTCATGTTAATAATAGTAAATATTAGCTATATTAGTTTATATATTATTGACTTAATATCCCATAATATCAGTGGCGAAGGCGTCCATGTGCGTCATTATTGATGGCGGAGATGACATGACAAGCAGTGGGATAAAAAAAAAATCATGAGTATTTTATTGAAAATTTAATTATTATATTTCATTTTCATTATATAGTATATATATATATCTTATATATATTATATATAATATTACTATATCTAGATATATATATATAGATACTATATATCTATATATATATATATATATTATATATATATATTATATATATATATATATATATATATATATTATATATATATATGATATATATATAATGGCGGCTTGAAAAAATTATATAATGTAAAATGAATTAATTTTAATATAAATGCCAGGTAATCTGTAAATTTGTCGGATCAATTGAGAGGCTTATGTATATTTATTAATAATAATTGTTCGACATCTACTTAAGCCAATCAAGATCTGTGGCAATTGTGATAGTGATAATATACATGTAAGCTCATCTATAAATTTGTCCAGCTGAAGCCCTATTTGAACGAATTTGTATTTTGAACGACTAAGTACTTTAAAATTTGCGTTCAAACTTCTTAAATGCAAGAGGTTTTATTACAGAAATGCCATAAATTGCATATTATTATTATAGTCAAACAATACAATAATAATTTACTTTTTTTACAAACATAAGTCAATTAAAGTTCTCTTCTTTAGCTGTATATAATACTTTATAAAGTAGAGCGGAATTTGGTGCAGTGAAACAATCTAGAGAGCAATTGGCAAATTCCGTTTTCTTTAGGAAGAAATATGTATTTCTTTGGGCAATCTAGACATATTTATCTCATTGCACTAGTGTTTCTTCTTAATTTATACCAAATTAGTATTTTATTAATTTTATGTATTACTGGTAATATTCGGAAAGTTCTATCTTCTATTATTCCAACCTAATTGAATTTGATTTTTTTCATGTTTTTTTTATTTTTGATTCTTCTTCAAATAATTTTAGAAAAAAACTACTACTCGCAGCCCAAATAATCTTTGAACACTCTAAACTCGTTTTTAACCCTAGAAGGAGTTGCTTAAAAATATATATATACTTATAGGTGTATTATATTATATATATATATATATGTATAGTATATTATTACGGAGTAGTTTTAAGTATTGACTCAAGTCGATTATAGTAGTATAATTACTAGAACTAGATAAACTTTTATGAATAAGGTTACCAATAAGAGCTGAGTGAGAAGTTAGCTTCACTGTGTATCACGGATGGTGGAGGGTGGCTCACATGGGCTTGTGATTAAAGAGTAAGTTGTGGAATAGAAACCAGTGTGTACAACTAAATGGTAATAAGTCATCATGGGAAATATGGAAGAGTGGTTGTCCCACAGGGTTCCCAGAGCTTTGGCGGTTACTATTGTTCGCTCAGTATACTATAAATTGATTTAAGACATGGACTTAACATCAAGGTTTCTAAGTTTGCAGATGATACCAAAGTGGCACCTCAGTTAGGAATAGTGAGGACTGTAATAAAGATTCAAATGATCTTGATAAACTTCTTGGGTGGGCAGATAAGTGGAAAAATGAATTTATAGATAAAAATTGTAAGGTTCTTCACCTAAAAGGTTTCTCAAATAAAGTTAACTGCGATATGAGTCGGGATAGGCTTGTAGTCTGTGGACCAAAAAGATATAGGTGTGATTATATAAGCAGTAATTTGAAAGTGCTATCAGTGTTTGGAAGCAATAATAGAGCTAATAATAAGATGCTGGGCATAATAATCGCAATGTTGTTTACAAGCTTAATAAAGTAATAGTAAACCTGTTATACATAGCTACGGTTAGGCCAATAATAGATATCTGCACAAGTTGGGCACCTTATTTAAAGAAAGACTTAGAATGCTAGAGAGAGTGCACCGTTACGAGCAACAAGGATGATTTTTGGGTTTAAGTTTGAGAGGCTATGAGGAGAGGCTGAAGGAGTTGGAAGTAGAGGGAAAATTTAAAGTGCCCCTCCAGAAGACAGATACAGTCTACAAATTTTTTACTCTTATTGATAATACGGACCAGATAAATTCTTCATAGTAGAGCCCGGACGGGAGACCAGGGGGCATAACAAGGAAATTAAGAAGAAGCGTGCCATCTTTGAATAAGCAACAGCATTTTTCTGCATAGAGTTGTTAATTTTGAATGATTTGGCATATATATATCTAATATATATATAGTATATGATATATATATATATATATATATATATCATTATATAATATTATGATATATATTATAATTATATATCTATATATAAATATCACTATATAATTATATATATTAATGTCAAAATAGGGCCGGGAACTGTAAGGATGACTGCTGGAAAATGCACGCCTCGCCACTGTATATATATATATAATATATTATATATATATATATAATATATATACTTATTTATATTATATATATATATATAATATATATATATCATATATTATATACTATATATATATACAATAATATATTATATATATATATATATATATTAATATTTATATAACTATATATATATATTATATATATATATATATATACCCCTGAACAAAATTAACGCATCCCATTAAACTTGGTATTAAGTGTTTTAGTATTTCCTCCCCTGTAGAATTAAAAAAGTATATTTTGAGACTTTTTAGAGCAGAGAAATATCTATGAGTTCATTTTTTAAGTAAATTATATTCAAAAATTCCTATCAATCCAAATGTGACCATATAGATCAAATTTGTTTTAAAAATTTGGTAATATTTTAATACATTTTGATGGAATGGCTTTAAAAAAAGATTGGTAAGCGTTGGCAAAGAAGTTGCTCTCTAACTGGTTTGAAAAATCCCCCGAAAAACCGGTTTGCAATTGCTTTAGTTCTTCTCATTTTACATCGATTCTGAAATGAGGCATTCTCATTTCTTCATTGACAGAAAGCTAAAGTTCTGTTGCAATTTCCAAATTGCTTGAAATTTTTTCATCTATCTTTACGCGACCATCTTGCTAAACGAGCATCACATTTTCAATACGAGTAAGGGCAGTTTTTGTCAGTAATGATGGAGATTATAATGTAGTACATAATGTTTGAGTGAACTAGTATAAAGAATAAACGTACAAAAACCTACTCACTCGTGATTACAGATTTGAAAGATTCCAAGTTTTTGAAGAAGTTCAATATAATGATTCCATCTCAGACTCCTCTTAAGTTTCATCAATTGCTTTAAAAACTTCTTTAAATTTTAAAAATCCATTGTAACTTTACACCCACTTAATTTTTAACACATTAGTGTTAGCTTAGTCCAGTTTATTTTTGGGAAAATCTTTCCTATTTTTTTCTATTAATATAGTTGTCCTCCTTATTGACTGACCTAAAATAGGCCCAGAATTGTTTTCAATGTTCCAATATTTTCTAATGTGTTGTACTCCAAATGAATGTGACCAGCAAATATGCATACACTTCTGCTTTATATTTTCATTGTTTTAAAGCCTCTAAAACACTTTTGTTCATTGATACTGGACCATTATATCATTGTCCAATCGGAAAATCACCATGTGTTTCAACCTTCGTAGTATTGCAACGCTAGAGATTCTTCTTTGTGCTAAGAAATCTTCCCGAACAACAAATATGCTGACTTCATTTCTATCTATATATATTTTTCACATTTGTTTTAATTATTTTTATAAATTTAAATTATGAGGCTGGAGTCTTCAAAATTTTGTTAAATAATTTCAGAGCCCCTGAGCCACCTCCCTGGCTTCGGCCTTATTATATATATATAATATATATATATATTATATAGTATATATTACATTATAATAAATAATAATATATATATATAATTATTATATATATATATAATATTATATATATTCATATATATTATTATATATATAATTATATATTATATATAATATAATTATATATATAATATAGTTATAATATATATAATATATATATTATATATAGGTATTTATAATATTATATATATATATATATATATAATAATATATATATTTATATATATATATATATTATAATATATATATATATATATATATATATATATATAATATATATATATATATATGATCATATATATATTATAGATATAATATACTAGTAGTATACAACAGATTTGGAACCTCTCTATGCTAACCGGCAAAACAGCAAAGGTCATAAAAAGTGGCCCCTTTTTTTCTTCAACTTCAAAAGGGTATGCCCGCCGAACGCGAAGAAAAAAGGTCAACGTGCTTCTATAGGCTATATCTCTAGGTTATAATTCTATAGGCTATATAATATCTAAGAGCTATATTTCGATAGGTATATTTTTATAGGCTCATATAATTTCATAAGCTTCTAGCACGTGCCGCTATATTGTAGAATACACCGGTCTTAGTGTCTACCACTAGGTTATTGGGTAGGGGAATCGGTTGGTGTATATTAGAAGGTGGTAGGATGCTTCCCTTCTATGAGTTAGTATCCCTACCCCCTTTTTTCTAGCTTTTCTAGGTGAACATATCTAGTCTAGAACACGGTCTTAATTATGGCTATCTATAACTTGTTTATAAGGTACGGGGAATCCGATTGTGTATATTAAATAAGAATGTAGACTTAGGTTGGTTCCTCTTCAGCGAGTTTAGTATTCCCCAACCCCCTTTCTACCCTTCTAGTACGATATACTACAGTATAATGCCCTGAATACATCCGATATTTGTTATCGATTAGTACATAATCGACACTGTTGAACGATTCATGTGGATAATTACGACGGAATCGATTCGGATTCCTATACAAAATTAGAGGTTTAGATATAGACATTACTACCCCCTTTTCCTAACATTTTTTTGTTTCTTTGAGCTATGAAGCTGAGCTCGGTGTTGTCTAGTATGTTTGGAGGTATGCCGAGTCGATTGCCGCTATTTCCGAGCGTTGGAGTTTCAGCCGTTGCGTTTTTAGAACGCACCAACTGCGTTTTTTTCGTAGATGGCGTACCTTTCGTCAAAAACCTATCATGACGGGTGTGCAAAACAGGGGTAGAATGTAAAAAAATAGATTCCCAGTAGTTACTTTCGCCGAACGCCAGAGTCCAGGCCCAGCGGGGGTCATATGGGTGCAAAATGATAGACAAAAATGACAACAATCTTGCAAAAGAGGTGTTTAGAGTCATCGTCATCTTCTTTACAACTTAGCATGTCTTCTTTATATTAGGCTGCACATTGTTATGTATCCATGTTTCAAGTCGTACGTCAAAGGGGGGGGGGTCCCCTCCCCCCTTATAACCTAAAAATGGACTTAGAAGCTGAAATTTGGTGATGGTAATAGAAGAAGATATATGAAATAGAATGGCTATGTTAAATTATTTGGCGAACCAATATGGGGCGGGAGCCGGAGCTGGAGCTGGTGGTTGCGGTGCCTGAATGGAATTCTGGCTCCAGCTACATATTAGAACAAATAAGGTGTCTACATCTATTTTATGTTTTCATAGGTGTAGAACTCATTTTTTTCGGGGTTTCAGAACCCAGAAAATGAGTTCCGAGACCCCCTCTTGAAGGGGGGTCCCCCCTGAAAAAAGAAGAAAAGCTTAGAAGAAGACGAAGTAAGATGAATGTAGGAAAAGAAGAAGAAGGAAAAAAAGAAGGTCTCGCCTGGCGGTTCAAATGCTTGATTGTATGTGTAGGTACCGGTACCGGGACCGGTGTGGAACCAGTGCGGTACCGAATTAGTAAAATGTAATTAACATTCTGATAATTAGTGGTACGTTATATAATGTTTTTTTAATAAACATAAAAGATTTTTCCCCCCTTCCAAATAATTTTTGAGACTTCCAAACTCTCACAATGAGTGTGGAGAACACTCCTTTAGGGTTATCTACTGAAAAAGAAGAAAGCGGTGAGGAGTGCATTATGCTGAATCACGGTTTCAACTCTTTAAACGATCGCAGGGTTGGCAAGACCAGAACGCGAGGTTGCCCAGCGTCCGCAGGCGGCGCCTGAAGCGGGAACGAGCGCGAGCGCCGCAGGCGCAACTTACTTGAGGGAACGCTATAACAATTATTTCGTAGTTGTAACGTTAATATACCCTTTTTTTTTTATAAAAAATGTTTACATTCTATTAGATAAAATTCTTCTTTTTTCCACCCATAAATTCGTTCTGTACTATGAAACAGATTATTTTATTTTATACTTAAACTTCTTAATTTTTATTTTAAACAAAACCTCAATGTTCACAGTGAATTATTTTGTGTAATAAAAACATGTTTTTTTTCGACCTTAAAGCTATAACCCAATAAGGCAGTAGCGCTAAATAGCCCCAGAGGGCCCCTCCCTCACCCTGGCTATGCAGCTTCTGGGTCTTACTGCTTTATTGTCTTAACTATGGGTTATAACTGTTTCAAAGTCCTATTCGAACAACACATTCTGGTGGAAAAATAACTTCATTAAATTTGGGAATATATTATTATATACTATTATTAATATATATATTATTATATTATATAGAATATATATATAATATATCTATATATAAATAATAATAAATATATATAATAATATATAATTATATATTATACATATATATAAAGATTTACAATTAAAACAGTTCGGTATTTGAAGTAGTCATGCGACGTGTGTAAATTCTATGTTCGATAGTCGCTGCTACTTGTCTTGTATTCAGGCTACAGGATGCGGGAAAACCTTTTTGTTATTAAGAACACATTAAGAGAAGCATGGAATTTTTGAACAAGAACCAGTAAAAATAATATGGTGTTAAACAGTGTCTATCAGGAAAAATTTGCAGATATAAAGTGTAATTCACGTTTTTATGAAGGAATCTATG